>APFE030975470.1:0-19337 GCA_000404065.3 Pinus taeda | reverse complement strand
TCATCAATCTCCAAGTGGAATCAAGAACTATCAGAGAGAGGACACTAATCAAAACCCCAAAAGCTGACTCACCCCCCTACAATCATCTATATATGGATCCCTCATCACAGAGATTCAGAGGCTGGAATTTTGTATCTTGTAAGGAAGTGTTGTTGGTTTCCTGGTGCAACATCATAATGTTGGGTGATCTAAGCTTTTCATGAGGTGAAGAAGGGATTTCATGCTAGGAGGATGACCCTGGGTCAGAACAATTGGCTGTAATCCTCTTTGCATTTCTTGATATTAATAAAGTTATTCAATTTTTCCTCCACATTCTTGTATGTTCAATGATATATGATTTTATGTGGTCAATACATATATGGTCTTGTATTGCTTATGATTGTAGATATTTGTTCTTTGATAGTATTATGCTGCTTTGATTCCACAGTTGCTCTTTGAAGCTGGGTAGTCAGAAGAAGAGCGACAAAGATTTGTCAGAAGGGAGAGGAACTAAGCAAGGAATCAAGCGCAATACTAAGCACAATGTACTTTGTGCCCCTCTTATCTACTTCTCATAAAGGAAAGCTATAATAGTCTTAGTTTGTTTGTTTCTAAGATAGCTACCAGTCTTAGTGGGACTAGCAGCTCCGAGTGGACACTAGATTTCCCGATAACAAGCAGGACGGTTATCCAAGACTCTTTTAGCTTCGTCTAGAAAAGGACAATGGTGGAGGGCATGATTGCCTTCACACAACCTACAAGGAAATTTAGATCTTCCTTTTTGTCCATTGACTTCATTTTCACTAGTTGATGGTGTACTCTCAACATGATCGACAAAGGTTGAAGACACCAGATTGCGCAAGCGGGGAGACTAGTCCCTTAGGATCCATGGGATGCAAGGACAATCTCGATGATAGTGATCTCCTTTTCAAATGACACATGGAGATTTAGGTTTCGATGGTGTAGTGTGTGGAGTTTCGCTAGACGATGCATGGTTGCCCCCTTTTGCCATTGGCTTCTTCTTCTTCTTCTTCTTCTTCTCCTTTCCTTTCTTCTTCTTCTTAGTTACTTGGTTTTTAGTGTTACTAGTTTCACCAAGTGAAGAGGAAGAAGGAGAGGGAGAAACAAACGAAGTAGAAGGTGGGGGAACAACTCCAATATCATTTGGTCGTTGATTTGATTGCTTAGGAATTACATTGTTTTGAATGATAGAGCTCAAGAATAACCATACTAGCAGGCCAATTGTGAGTCCTGGAAGGGACAATGTAGCCATGTATGGAGCACCAATATCTCCCCAAGAAGAGAAAGGACTAGGATTCCCCCCAAGGGGAAACCCTTGATTGGTGGACTCCATTTTCTCAACCTAAGACCAATGAGGGAAAAATGATGTTATTCTGATTAAAATAAATTTGATGACACTTTGACACAACTTGCTTTTTCAATTTTTAAGAGTCGAGAAAAAGCTAAAGATGACTCTAGTCGCCTTCAAATTTTAATGAGCCTGAATTGACAAGTGCTTAGATGGACCTTTTCTTTTAAGGAGCCTGAAAAGGAATGAAAGTGACTACTCTAAAAATCTAGAGAGAGGGATTACCAAACCAATCACAAAACTACAATATACTTTTACGTACGGTAGTCAATCTTATTGAATGTTGTGTTCAGTGCATTGTAATTGATAGGGCGACATACACGACTTCTTAAGGATAAAGGATATCAACCTATTGTGGTCTCCCAATATATACTCGATGGTATATGGGAGCACAAGTCCATACTCGAACTTGTTGTATCAAAGAGAAGGAATCACCCAACCTATGATGAAAATGATAGTTACCAAGCTTTACGATGCCGAAATAAGTCTCTAGCCTAGACCTCTAGATGTTGTGCGTTAGATTCCAAAGAATTTTTATGTTCATTGAGGTTTATTTTATAGTTGATCTTTCTTAAGAAGATTGCCTTTCAAGGTTCAACGCATGATGTAGATGTACAATTCCTAAATATGCAATCTAAGATAATAAACAGTCACTTATTTTCTTTTAGCAATGAAAATCCTAGCTACTAAGGAAAGAGGAGTAAAATTATTTCAACATAGAGCAGAGAGCACACACTAAATGCAATTTTCCTAAATCAATTTTTGCATGCAGTCTAAATGCAAATGCACATGCACATATTTGTTTTTCCACTTTATTAATTTGAGAATGACAAAAATAAAACTAAGTACAGATTTGAACTACTTTTCTCCAAAGCGACACTAGCAATTTCTTTTCAAAAAACGAAAGGAAGACTAAGACGACACTTTCACTTTCGAATGAAAAAACTGTTTTCAAGACTTCAAAGAATTAATAATTCAAATCAGATACAATGGCAAAAGTGTAATCGACTATGTAAAAGAGGAAGACTTTACGACACTCTTTTCTTGACTGAAAACGATAGTTGCGATACTTTCAAATCAAAATACGATAGTTCGATTAAGCTACATTTTGCAAAGGAGGACTGTAAATGATGAAAAATACATAAAAAAACATTCAAATTTCCTTATCAATGGTGGTTGAATAATGCAAAGGAAGAAGGTTTCAACAGTGATATACTGATCATAGACAGCAAGACTACTAAATAGAGCTGAAAACAATGTAGAAAAAACCAAAATCTGGAGGCAGAAACAACCTCATTCAATCATTGCACCTGTCCTTAAGGGAAACAGGGATGCATCTCACCTGCATCACACGAGAGGTGAGATGCATCTAGACAGCCAATGAGAGATAGTGCAATGGTCTAGGGATGAGACTAAGCTCGGTTTTTAATCACAATTTGCAGCTAAGTTCAGGGATTTAGGCTGAGCTTATGATAGGCAGTAAACACAAAGTATAAGGGCTGATCTAATGAGGTTATTGAGCTACCACCAGGGAACTTAGGATGTTTGCAAGTCAGATGTTCAGTTCATAAACCAACCCAGAGATTGACTGAAGCAGCATTGAGCTACTATGTTGTTTCATAGCAAAAGTAGTTTTAAGGCTAGCTGGCTTAACTTCAGGCTCCGTCTGTAGTTTATAAAGCAAACAACAGTAACAAACAAAAAAACTATTTGATCCCCAACGGAGTTGCAATTTTGTTTTCGGGAAAACTAGCATCTATCAGAGCTAATAGTCCCACTAAGATGTGTAGCTATATTAGAAACAAACAACTCAAAGTTACTTTTGTTTTCCTTTATGAGAGATAGATGAGAGAGAAGCAGAGAGTACCAACCTCAATCTTTCGCTTGGCTCCTTACTTGTTTCCTCTCTCCTTTGATAGAGCTTTCACCACTCCTTTCTCACTTGTCCCGCTTCAAAGAACACCTATAGAGTTAAAGTAGCAAAATACCATCAAAGCATAGATATCTATAACCATAAACAATATAGGATCAGATGTACATTAACCATACAAATGCATACACAGATACAAGATTTAGAGATACACAAGTATATGGAGGAAAACTCAAATAGCTTTATTGATAGAAGTAGTAAAAGAGAGGATTACAACCCAGTTGTCTGATCCAGCACCATCCTCCCAGCATGAAAGCCCACTTCACCTCATGAAAAGACTAGATGACCAAACAATACAATGTTTCACAGGGAAACCAACAACACTTCCTTACAAAATACAAAATTCTAGCCCCCTTGGATCTCTAGGATGAGGGATTCATATATAGATGTTTGCAAGGGGTGAGTTAGCTTTTGGGATTTTTATTAGTGTCATTTCACTAATAGTTCTTGGTTCCACATCGATATTTCATGATCTCTTACTCACCCCTGGGCGACTTCAGAGAGGAAAGTTCCATATGAGCAATTTCTAGAAGATTCTCTGGGTTTCCACCTAGCAAACTACCTCTGCCATTTGTCTGTTCTTGCTAATTGCACCCTACATAAGGGCTTTTCAGTATGCATCACACCCTCTTTGTGTAACAGGTGAGATGCATCGCACCCTCATCATAGAGCAGTCTGTATCGTCTAGATTTGAACAGCTCTGAGCAGTTTTTCAGGGAGAACTTCTAGGAAATGATTTAATCAGTTGACCTTGATCCTTTAGGGTAAGAAACAACACTTTTATGGGTTTAGAAGCCCATGGTTTATGGACATATGTGATTGGGGTTGCAGTGCTCAAATATGTCTATAACAAGAGTGTTGAGGGGTGTTAGGTCTCTCTCATTAACAGAATTTACAGAACTTGATTACCTATTAAATAATATAATTCCTACACACTCTAGTGGAACTTTATCTAAAGAGAATTTGTTACATAATAAACCTAATAGAGATGAATCATGCATTGACTCATAGGAAAATTATATTCTCATTACTTAACGAAAATGATACACACTAATTACTTCTCAACAAATTGACTAACTCTAACCACTATGGCCTTGGACACATAATGAAAAAGACTCCACAACAATGGTCTTAAGTAATTTTCTTTTGACAAAAAATATAGTAGCATGCATGTTGTGTCATCAAAAACTCATTGGAATGATCAATGACGACGAAATTTTTTTGACCGTCACCAAACGTGACCAATAAGAGCATTGATTAGGGCCAATAAAAGACGTCAATAAAAGATCGTCACTAGAAGTGTCACCAAAAAGAGAATTAGTGATGGGCCTTTAACAATGCTCACCAAAAGTGTCAATAAAAATGGCTTTGGTGACAAACCTTAAAGGACCATTACTATATGCAATTACCACAATGATTTTTTAAGCACCATCACCATATGCAACATTGGTGATGGACCTTAAAGATCTATCACGAGCATGACCCTCACCAATGACCTTTCTAATTGTAGTGAGTGTATGAGGAGTTATTCTAGACTAAGGATAGAGCATTAATTTGGGTATGTACAGAGAGGAGGAACAATCACTAAGTATTATTATACAAGTTGGATGAAAGACAAAGGATAGTCAAAATGAATACAATGTGCCATGGGAAATAAAGCCATGTAAGTAAATACTAAGGGTGATTAACACATGTGTGTTATATTCTTTCCATGACTACCCCATGTGTGTAAGCCTCCCTTATACATTTTGTGGGGAGGTATGTAGGTGGGGGCAGTAGCCCGCGTACATGGGGTTTAGTGCAACGCCCCAAGAAATTCTTTTTTCTGGACCCTATATTAGGTGGAAGGACCTACCTATGGTTTTCGGCATAATGGTTTTCTATCCATGGTATTTTGTAGATTTGGTCAAAGGAACTATGACTATGCTCTAATCCAGGGTTAATGAATTGGGGTTTATGGATGCTTCAACATGTATATATATGTATTGTAACATTGAAAGGAATATAATGAAAAATAAATCTGGTAATCGGATCCAGGGAAGAATATCTATGTATATTTTATGTTTTATGCTCTCTCTATTGTCTATTTTCTGTTTTTAGAATTCGTATGTAGGTAAATTTTGTACAGGGTTAAAAGATTCATTTGGTATTAGATCTATTTTGGCATTAAGGGGACACCTTTTCTTCTGAGGGGTTTTGCTGCGCCTATGGTAGACCATGTTCAATGGGAGGTTTGTGGGACCAATTCTTGTGGTGAAAGAAGATGGTGAGCAGTGGAAAGATAGAAATCAAGAAATTTAATGGTCAAATTTTTGAGTTGTGGAAACACAAGATGGGGGATATGCTAGTGGATAAAGATCAGTGGATTAGAGTAGATCCAGGTACTAAACCAATGGAAATGTCAGTTGAACACTGGGTGAAGTTGGATTGGAAGGTAAAGAGCACAATATAATTGTCTTTCTTAGATTCGGTATTTTTGAATGTATCAGGGGAAGCTTCAACAAAGCCTTTGTGTGACAATTTAGGGAATTTGTACCAATTTAAGTCTCTAGTGAATAAATTTTTCCTATGAAAAAAGTTGTATAACTTGAGGATGAAGGATGGAGACTTGGTGATGCAGAATTTGAATGCCTTTAACACTATGGAAAGACAATTATTATCTGTTGATATTAAAATTTCATATGAAGATAAGTGCATCAGTTTTTTGTGTTGTGAACGAGATTCGTGGGATAGTCTGGTTCTTGCAATAGTTAGCAATGCAACTCCCTTGCAGTTCAATAAAAATCCCTATTGTCGGAGTAGATGAGACAAAAAAATATGGAGAATGGTGATGCGTTGTCCATACTAGGATAGTACTAGAAAAAAAAACAAAATAAGTCTTTGGATGGGATATCTAAATGTAGATGGAGACCTAAATCTCCAAGAAAACCTATAAAGGTGTGTTGGACATGCGAAAAGGAAGGGCAGTCCAAAAGGGACTCTAAATCTAAATCTCTTGAGAAACGAAAAGGGCCTTATGATTCTCCTTCTATAGAGGCAAAACCCACCTTAAATGAAGATGGGGTTGTCTACTTGGCTTCTTCTTCAAGTACACATGTATATCATGAGGCATGGTTGATTGACTCAGGTGCATCCTTTCACTCCACTCCCCATAGGGAGTGGTTATGCGAGTATGGGAAATACGATGGTGATGATGTCTTCTTAGGGGATGAAAGGAAGTCTAGAATCGTTGGTCGCAGAAAAGTCAAGTTGAAGTTGTAAGGTGGAAGGATTATAACACTTGCGGGTGTTCTCCATATTCCTGCATTGGCCAAAAATCTGATTTTTGTAAGCAAGTTGGATGATGTAGGTGTGAAACAATGTTCAAGAAAGATATCGGCAAGATGGTTCACGAAGCATTGGTATTAATGTAGGGAGTTCGGATTGGAACTCTATACAATCTTCAAGGTACAATAGTTATTGGTGGGTGCAGCAATTATGTGGTTCTTGAAAGTGGAGCAGAAAATATAGTGGTCTTTGGAGAAAAGAACATGATATCACATCAAAGGCTTGGACATATTGTAGAGAAAGACCTTTGAATACTTCATGGTAATGGTATGGTAAAGGGTATATCTAATTTCTCTTTGGATTTTGATTTCTATGAAAATTGTGTATATGGGAAGCATAACCAGGTGAGTTTCACCTCTGGTGCTAAGAGGGCGAAATAGATATTAGAGCTTGTGCACAATGATGTGTTTGGACCTGTTTCGGTTTCATCACTAGGTAAGTCTATGTACTGTGTATAATTTATACATGACTTCTCAATAAATAGATGGATATATTTCCTAAGGAAGAGATCTTAATTCTTTGATAGATTTAAATAATTTAAGGCTCTGGTGGAAAACCAGATAGAGAAAACGATAAAGGTGTTGAGGATAGATAACGATGGAGAGTTTTGCAAGAATAAATTTGAAGAGTTCTGTAAGAATTGTAGTATACCATGATAGAATACTACTCCATACAGACCTCAACAAAATGGGTTTGTATAAATTATGAACAAGAAATTGATGGAAAAGGCAAGATGTGTGCTCAGTGGTCCCATGTTAGGATAGGAATTATAGGCAGAGGTGGTGGAGACTGTATGTTAACTAGTCAACATATCACCTTCATCAGTGTTCAAGGATAAGATGCCACAAGAGGTATGGACTGGTAAGAAACCTTCTCTTTCACATGGGACGGTATTTGGATGTGATGCATATGTACATGTTCCAAAGGAGAAAAGAACAAAGTTGGATAGTAAATATGAAAGGTGCATCTTTATTGAGTATAAGGATGGTTTAAAAGGTTATAAGCTTTGGAATCCAGATACAAGGAAGGTTTGTACAGTTGAGATATAGGGTTTAGAGAGGTGAAATATGTTATTAAACATGAAGTCTTGCCAAAGGAACCTAAAAATATAAAGTTTGAGCTAAAGGAGGAAGAATCAAACTCGACAACAGAAGAAGAATCAATAGATGAAGAGCCACAAACTCTAGCTATGAGAAGATCAGTTTGAGAAAGAAGGCAACCAAAAAGGTATATGTTGTCTAGGTAAATCCTCTTTGCGGATGAAGACAATCCCTCTAGCCCAATTAGTGGGTCTAGGAGAAAATGAGAAATCTAGAAGACACTTTCCTAAATTACAATCTAAATGAGAGAAGAGGAAGGAGACCTAACTTGTTCTGATGCTATAACGCACTCCTTTGTTGAATACCTTGATTGCTTGATCCACAGGCCTAGTACTTACTCCTTAGAGCATTTGAATACTTCCACAAGAGGCCAAAGACACAACAAAGCATAAAAGTGCAAACAACATAATCGAATTTAATCCACCTAATAGATAAAGGATAATTAAGATAAATGAAGCATTGACACAAGCAATAAATATGTAAAGTGAACCAACAATTGTATATATTAATAAATAGAAGAGGAAGCATATAATCTAGGCTTGATGTTAGTATCCCTCGCGTGAATCTCCAAGTCCAAGCTGAAGATATCCAAGCACTCCTTCTCCAAGCCAAAGGGAATAGAATGTAGGCACTATCTTAGCATAAGGGTGCAAATAATCAAAGACGAACCATTTGGGAATGGAAGAGGATTAATATATAGGTAGGGAAAGGGAGTTAGGATCTCACCAAAGATAGGAGAAGGTCCTCATATGAAGGAGGAAGCTCATAGGGATAAGATCAAAGGTTATAATTGGTATAATTTTACCACATCCACAATGAACATCATACATCTCATCGTTATTGAAGCCTCTAGATGACGAAGCTTCTTGTCCTCTTTTGGAAAACTTTCCTTTTAGCGATTAGTGCAAGTATCTAGGTAAAAACCATGTTGGCAAAACAAGGCTAATATGGTGAAAATTTCCATTAGCACAAGTGGGCAGTGTCACAGTCGTACTGACCGAGAAATTGGGGTTTTGAGCTCATTTCCTTAGGGAAGTCTCAAGGCATGCTTTAATCAGTTCTTCAAGGAGGATTTGTACTGCATATCAGGATGGGTACACTACATAGCTTCCATGTTTTTGCACTCTAAGGTATGACATAAGAAAGTGCAAAAGGTGTGAAGAAATATTGTGTAATAGATGCACCCTAAAGCATGAGGGAAAAATAGGGAGTGATGATTGAGATGCTTTACGAGCTTCTACAAGGATGAGAACAAACACTATCATGAGACCTACAAATCAAGGATACATATACATATACATATATAATATCTCTGTCATATATATCAAAAGATGAATCCATGGTATAAATGCATCCATCCAAATAAAAAGGACCATGTGAAAACATCCATGGTATGAGCGCAACCATCCGAATGAAAAGGATCGTCTGAAAGTCTAAGATCCATGGCATGGATGCAGCCACCCGATATAGAAGGACCATCATCATCAAAGATATAATGTCTCATGGTATGGTCACAACCATCCGTGTAGAGGAAACATGTATGCAATACTGAAAAATATAGAACCCCACACAACCTCTATTATATGAGACAAAACTTAGGGTCTTGCGCTCCATCCCTACCCACTCAAAGTACAAATTCTAACATGCGAATGACTGCATTGAAGTCGAAGATGCTAGAAAACCACCTGATTATCGGCCAATGATGTGGACTGTTAGCAAGCATGAGAGAAACCGACAATATTGATAATGGCCCTCAATGTAAGATAGTACAATCCATGAATGTGAAAAATGAAGCTGAAGTTGAACACTCGTGGAATCATTCGATCAAATGAAAATGATGAAAACCTGTCATAAAGTGTGAAGAACTTTCCACTAAGCCATGCTCTAAGGTACTGAAAGGGAGTTTCTAAGTCATCTTGTTGGATAATGAGCGGAATTCGAAAGGAAATGACCCATCGAAGGAGGGCCATAATGATTCCCTCGTCATCCACATGAAACAAGGAATAAAGTGAAATAAATGGGTATGATTGAGAACTACGGAAAAAGGTCAAACAATGTATAGGTAGTAAACTCCAAATATGACTTCTTTTGAAGATATTAGCAACATGACTCCAGAGTGTGGAAAAATTTGTCTCAACATAGGACCAAGGGTCATGATGACAAAGTGGAATAGTGAGATGAGAGGAAAAATGGATCAGCCAAAACTAGAAGTACAAGTGACTGAGGGAGGATATCCCAAACCCGACACAAGAAATAGATGAATGTCATGTTCAAGAGCAACATGCTACCTATACAAGAGATGTTTCACTTTCACTTCTCCCCACTCTTTCTACAAAGTAGCCTAATTATTTTTAAGCACAAGCTTGAAGGGGATATCATATGCTTGTCATATAAGTTCATTCTTCGAATGAATCCATCCTAGTAATTTTTATGAGTCCTAGGAAGGAGAAACTCAATCTCATCATGGTGACAAGTCTTTCATTGTTTAAATTTTTACAAGTCTGACAGAAGAGTAACTCGGTGGCTTTTTCTTATCTAGAGAGTTTGAAAAGGAGATGGAAAATAAAGCTCCATTAGGTCCCTTTTCATAATTTGTCTCTAGAACCCGAAAAAGGTGGAAAACAATATTCGAGAGAAACTCTCGACCATCTCGACCAAGGTTTCCATTTTTCATAAATAATCAATCCCAGCCGGAAAAAGGGCTAAATGTATACTGCGATGATATTAGTTCATTAATTTTAACAAGTTCAAAAAGACAAGTACTCAACAATATTTTTATCTTTCGAGAGTCAGAAAAGAGCTTAAATATGACTCCAAGGGGATTCCTTTTTCATTTATTTTTAACGAGTCTAAAAAAAAGGATTAAAAAAAAAATCATTGAATCAGTAAAAATTATCACCGTTAGCACAAAAAGATCTTGTAATTGCACAAATACGATACCAGTGGGTAGTGGTGGACGATCCAACTCCATGAGATCTAAGGTTGCTGATACGGAGCAAGATCATGCCTCTAGAGGGACGAGGTCAACAGATGCATTTCCCTCCATCGTTCTTTGGTTGGATATGCCAATAGCTGATCATAGTGGATGACTATGCCTACGAAGGCACAAAATTTAGAGGAGACCCATATCTTCCTCCAACTCCTAGTGCACAATGGACCAATGCAGGTAAAACTTCTTTTTAGAATTTTTCATGTTTCATAAATTTTTTGAAGTGTATTTAACAGTTTACTTATGATAATTTTCTAGATGTGGGACTAGAAAGACCTCCCAAAATGTCCCCAATATTATGATGAGTAGCACACCCAGCAGAGGAAGATGCTGCATACGAAGGAGCAGATCCTATAGTTGAAATGGACCAAAACCTAGAACCAGAGTACGTGACTGTGTCATTGCGGTAGCAGAGGCATACAATTGGATTATCCACGAGACTGCATCGGTTGTTAGGCTAAGTGATTAGAGAGGTCTCATGCTATCATGAGCATCATGTGGGTGAATAGCCTATTCCTGGTCGCACTTATCTTCACTTTTGTAGGATTTCAAAGCCATGTGTCTCAGAACACTATTTTTTGAGATTTTGATATAACAGATTTTGACAGACATAGATATATACATATGCATGTTCCTATTCTCTACTTATGTGTTCATATATCATGATAATGTGTTCAGTTTTATAAGTGACACAAATCTCTATCTAAAACATAATTTTCTAATGCATTTATTAAGGTATTCAAATTTCATGGAATGTGCTGATATGTAATATAATCAAAGTTTATTTCCAGCAATCTAACATGTATATACATGTGCAAAATTTGTTGATTTCTTACTCAATAATGAACACTAAATTGTACCACAATGAATTACAAAGAGTGCCCAGGCTGCAGAGGATAATTTCTATGTGCTACGATGAGAACCATCTGCAAAACCAACATAATGGTTTGACAACATCTATGAACGAAGTGGAACACAAGGTAAGTAGAGGAAACATGTCTGCAAAGCAAAGAATCACACCAAAAAATCAAAATGCACAGTAATGAATTCACACACTAATGTACAAAATTAATTACACGGAGATCATGCATAATACTTTTTCAAATAAATCCCATTGCAGGTCTATGCTAATGCATTACCTTCATATTAAACCAACCCATATATGCCTTTTTGAAAAACACTTTTAACAATGTATGGCCCATACCACCTAGGTTGAAACTTCCCAACTCCCAAATTATCATTGGTTTGGTCCTCCAACAAGACCAAGTCACCTTCAACAGAAAATCGTGGAGAAACAGTTTGATCATAATGATCTTTAACTCATTTTTTTTGTGCTTCGATAGCCATCGTAGCAATATTTTGAGTTTCATCAACCCTCTTGAGATAAAGTAATTGTTCCTCTTTAGGTGAGGTACTAGGGAGTTGTTTAATAGCCATTTTTAATGAAGGAATCCCACACTCGATAGGGAGTGTTGCCTCTAAACCATATACCAATTGGAATGGAGTGAAACCAATGGCTACCTTAGTTGAGGTTCAGTAAATCCAAAGAGAGTAAAACAACATGAGATATCAGTATTTTTTATGCTTCCCAAAGGTATGTTGAAGTAGAGTAATTAAGAATTTATTAATAACTTCAACTTGGCCATTGGCCTAAGGGTAGTAAGGAGTTCAGATGTCATGGCAAAGGCCCAGCTGATCAGTAAGCTCTTCCATCTTCTAATAATGAAAATGTGATCCATGATCAGTGACAATGGCTTGAGGGATGCTAAAACGGGCTATGACATGTTCAAAGAGGAACTTAGCATTAGTTGTACTGTTAACATTATATGTGGGCATCGCCTTGGTCCATCTACTAAAATATTTGACCACGACGATGACATATCCATGCCCCAAAACCTAGCAAGGGTTACATGTCATGAAATCAATTCCCCATTTAGCGAATGGGCCAATGGTAACAACCAGGTGTAAGGGTGTTGGTAGGGTGCACTATTTACAGTTATATATCTGACATTCATGGCACTTTTGAACTTCTGAAATGCAATCTTTGAAGATAGAAGGTCATAAATAACCGGCACAAAGGATCTTCTAAGCACTGGCATAGCTTGACATGTGAGCACCATATGCCCCAAAGTGGAAGCCATTTAGGACTTGTTGAACCTCTTCAAGTGTTAGACATCTGCGAAGAAGATAATCAACATCGACTCAGTACAACCTATCATCAATAATCCGATAAGGTTGAGACTGACACCAGATGGGGCATTGGTCAAATCGAGACCAATTAGATAGGAAAGTATGGATTTGAGGATTAAAAATAATATCTCTGTACCATGATTCCAGTATACTGATGAGAAATAAGGTTTCATCATGAATCTTCTCAGTAAAATTAGTCAAGGTTTTTGCAAAAGGAAGGGCACACATAAATTCAAAAAAACTAGTGACTTCTTTGATTTTACGACAGTAAACAACAAATCAAACACCTATAGGATAATGATCCACATAGAGTATTTTCCCCAAAGAAACTGACGAGTCAAAATATAAGCCATTGGGCTGCAATCATAAATCATTATGGTCTTCTGTAGAAGAATATAATGGCGAAATCGTCGGATAGAGTGGACTGTTGCCAAGGAAAGCTTCTCGACATGAGCATACCATGCTTTTGTGTTAATAATATTTTGACTCAAATAATAAACCACGTCTTTATTTCCATCTTCATCGTCTTGGACTAGTACCATGGAAATGGTACTACCAGCTGTGGCCAAGTACATGAAATAATCACAGTGGTAATTGGGGGGATGCAATAAAGGAGAACTAATGAGTGTTTTCTTTAGAGAATTGAAATATTGTTGGGAAATTTCATCCCAAATGAATTGGATCCCCTTCTTGAGTAAGCGATTAAATCCCTTGGTAAGCCCAACATAATTAGGGACATAGCGACAAAGAAAATTGGTCTTCCCTTGCAAACTCTGTAATTGGTGGAAGGATGAAGGAGGGGGTAGATTTACAATAGCCTCGAATTTCAGAGGATTGATTTAGATGCCTTATTTGGACAAAAAAAAAACCCAAGAGCCAGCCATATTCGACATAGAAGACACATTTACACGGATTAATATGAATACTATAGTGTTGACAATGTAGAAATATTTCTTGGAGGTGGTTCAGATGGTCATGACGCTTAGCAGAATGAGTTGGTAAGTCATTTAAATAATGCTGAATGATGTGCTTAATATCATGAGATGCATATGACATTTCTCTCTTGAAGGTAGCACCAGCGTTTTTTAGACCGAAAGGGAGATTCTTATAAGAAAAAGTCCCCCATGGACAGATGAAAGCATTTTTGTGTTGATCAGCTACTTATATGTTAATCTGGTTATAACCAAAAAAACCATCCATAAAAGAAAAGATCTCACTCCCATCACACTCTCGAACGATTTGATCAATAAAGGGAGTGGGATAGTTGTCTTTACAGCATGCACGATTGATATTGTGGTAATCAACACAAACTCAAATGGTTCCCTGCTTTTTCGTGACATGTACACTATTGGAAACCCAGTGTATCAATGGGATAGGGTAAATAAAACAATCCTTTAGAATTTTTTAAACTTATCCCTTAATAGTAGTGGCCTTTATGGGATGCACCAGATGAAGCCATTGACGAACAGGCTTCGTATTAGGATAAGTGGGTATTTCGCATACCACTGTAGCTGGATCGATACCAAGAATTTATTCATATGAGCAAGCGAAGAAGTCACGAAATTTTTTAAAAAGGTCAGTGTAATCCTTGATCTCTTTTGGATAAAAGGACACCTCGATGTGGATGTTCTCAATAATCCCAGGTTTTATAGAAATGTCGATTGGCATGGTAGCAGTAATATTTCCCATATCACCTTTAGAAAGAAATTTTTGCACCAAAACATGTGTTTGAAGTGGACACATCAGGTTATGAGAAACAAAAGTCTCAAGACACGAAGGAATCTCACTAAGACTTGGAAGAAATGAGGAATGATGATGAGAATCATTCCAAGGAGTTTCATCAAGAGACATAACCTTAAGAATACTCTCGTCAATGGGAAATATCTTGTTTAGGGGATTCAGAGAATCCCAAGAACCATTCTAAGGAGATTGTGAATAGGTGTCCAGGTGCATACTAACAATAGTATGACTTTAGAAGTAGTCGTTGAAGCAAATATCACTTCTTTATAAGATTGTTCTAAAGGAAATAGTGGCATAACATCACCAAATGAATGAACCTAATCAAGAGTAGCGATGATCCATGGATCATTTGAGGTTGTGATCATGTTGATCAATGTGACATGCGGAGGTGGGAGAGAAAGAGTTCCCATTAAAGAATAATCTTTGAAAACACCTACCCCCATGCTCTCATATGGAATATCGGTACTTCCCACATATGGGACATTGCCATTTGAAGAACTAGAAGAGAAAAAGGACAATTGGTCAACGGTGACAATTTTCACTTCATGAAGAAAACAAAGCACACAAAACAAAGAGGAGGCCACACAAAACATGGCACCAGTCCAACTTCATCCATGTAAAAGGTTGTAATTCATATTTTCATCTATGACTTCTACTTCTAATTTGAAAGTTTTCCCTTCCAAGGTGATGGGAAAAATTGTGAGAATACCATAAGGACGGGAGCCTCTACCATGAAAGGCTTCTATGGTATTCAGGAACTAATTGAGAAGTGGACAATTGATGGCTTTCCAACAAGAAACATATATGATGCAGGTGGAAGCACCCTCATCAATGACAATATGATGAATCATCTTTCCTTTTGTAATTACTTGAGAAAAAAATGCAATTTGATGGGGAAGACAAGGAACATGGTTTTCGAGATGGAAAGTGATCAAATTTGAATCAATAAAATCAATTCCCCCTATAGCAGATAATAATTATTTCCAAAACGTTGGAAAAGTTTCAAGAACTTCCAAGGTAGACATCACTGAAGGCACTTGAGCCAGATCTTCGATAACATTGTAATGTTGAGGAGCTCTAGTGTTTGGATTGTAAGATGACTTCTGAAGCACACCTTTAGGAGGCAGTCGAATGACAGATTCATTATTAGGTCTCTCGATATGAAGAGGGCCCAAACTAGGTGGAGCGGCAGTAGGTGGTGTATCAATGGATTCCTTTCTACCATCTGGTTTTTAGGAGTTTGATAATCTTTCGACCTAGTGGCAACAGAAATAAGCACTGTACCACTCATGTAAACCTAGGAACCTGATGAAGAAGAGGATTGTCGTTGGTCTACCAATTGAGTCTACTGTGATGGAAATTGCTCTTCGAGTAGAGTAGGTGGCGCTTTCAATAAATGAATAACTTATGCACCATGGGGACAATCCTTGGTGTAGTGGTCTTCCATACAAATGAGGTAAGGATGCCTACTCTTATGTTTGGAGGCATCATCAGTAGATGGGTTAAGAGGATCTTGTTTTGGGGTATCAAATTTTTCTTTATCTTTGCCCTTCTTCTTACTTTTTGAGGCTTTGCCTTCCGTGATATACTAGATGGAAATAACCTTAGAGGTTTTACTAGGATTCGAGGGGGCTTTCAAAGGAGGATTGGAGCTGGTACTCAAAATAGATTTTTGCTTCGAATAAGATTTATTGGAAGTTTGAGAAACTGTTGAAATAATATCATGAACAGGTGCTACATTCAGATACTTTGAAGGTTCTAGATCTAAATATGTCGTTGGAGCATCATACAAGATTTCATGTTGTGTTCCAGATTGGGAATAAACCAAATCTAAAGACTGGGCATGGGAAATGGCTTGATCTTTAGTAACACAGCATCCCATTGGCTTGTCTACAATGACTTTGTTTGTGAATGGTTTTGTAAACCATTCAATTAACAACTCATCAGGGATTTCAAACTTGATGAGCTGACGTTGGTGTCTCCATTAATGGATGTGATTGGATATGTGGGTCATGGTACCCTGTTTCAGATATGTAATAAAATGGGTACCAATTTCATAATGAATCAGTACTGGAAGTGAGTGAGGAAGGCCATGGCCAAAGAATTGAAGCCTAAATAGGTACCTCAAGGCAACTATATGTACCATTCTATGGTAGGACTCATCAAGGTTCACTGAAAGAGGCATAAATGAATATAATCATCAATGTAGGAATTGGAGGAACACCATAAGTGATAAGTCATCACATGGGCATCATGGTCTTCTTTAGATTTTCCTTTGAATTTTGGGCAATCGCTAGGAATATTATTTGGAACTGAATGTCAAAAAGATGAATGAAGTATCAGATCATTAGTAAGCCTCGAGACATCAAAAAATTCCAACGTCGCTAGAAATGACAATTGTGGGTTGAAATGAATGTAATCCCTTTGATAAGGCCCATTTTGCAGATCCCAACCTTGTTGTTAAGGGTTTTGTCCCAAAAGTGGAGGATTTTAACCATAAGGGGCTTGATTTTCATTCACTGAGGGATACCCATATCATAAGGTGGATTATGGCCCCACAAATGTGATTTCTATCCAAGATAAGGCTGATATTGACCTACCATAGGCCACTGAGAACCATAAGGTGGATAAGCATTTTGCGTCTCAAATGGATTATAGGGTTGCTGAAATTGTTGACCTTGGTGATAACAATGTTGGCCCTGCTACTACAAGGGTTGACCTCGTGGCTAGAAGGTTTGATCTTGTTGATATAAAGGTTGGTTTTGCTGCTGCAAGGGTTGATATTGTTGTTGCAATGGTTGAATTTGAGGATACAAGGGTTGATTTAGTTGTTGGACAAATTGTGTTTGCTATTGAAAAGATTGTTGATACTACTGCAAAGGTTTCCCCTACTATTGCAAAGGTTGTCCTTGTTGCAGTAAAGGTTTTTGTTGAATAGTTCCTTAAGGAATTCCTTGTTGGTACGGATAAGTTCCAATTGGGATTTGACCATATGCACTGGGAATAATATTTTTACCAGGTTACATATGAGGACCTAATTGTGGAATATAAGGTGGATTTTGAATTTCTTTTGAACCGTATGGAACATAAGACTGTTGGAGAGGTATCTGAGCCAAATAAGGTTGTTGATAATGGACATTACTTGCTCCAGCTGGAATAGATGATTCAACAGGATTAGGAATACCACTAACAGGATGACTCACTCCAACCATGTGAGGTTGTGATCAAATCACATGGGTTCCACTTGAGATAAGAGGGATATTTGGACTTTTCCCCCATGCTACAAATGAGGTGGTGGCATATTTTATCCACTTGATAGGGTAGCTAAGGAAATTACAAACTTATAAACCAAAAATATCAGCTACACTGGAATTGAAGGTTGAAACGAAAGTAACAGTTGTGTCAGAATATTCGGTTGAATCAGAAATTAAGTAACAATAGTTTTCATAGGGCTATGAGAGGTCAATTTAGGAATAAACAAATGAGAAGTCGACATAACATTCGATGACCAAATTGGATTTTGGTATAATGAAGAAGCACTAGGAGTTCCTAAAACTAGTTAAGCCAAGGGCGTATAACCATGTGGAAGCATAAGCCAACTTTTTCCAAGAGGTGGTGGAGATGGAACTCTTCCTAGATTAGGAATGCCTTTGGGGGGCGGAGTCACATTCTGAATAATTATCAACACTAGGTGTGTGAGTAGTGGAGACTCCTAGGGGACCTCGAGTAGAGGTTGGAAACTCACCTTCTGAATCCATAGGTCGAAACAGTTGGTGACGGGGAATCTAAGTGGGTCGTGGAGATAACTCCAAAGGAACACTGCGTTGATTGTATTGACTATAAGGTTGTTGAGGAGATATCACGAATGGATCAAAAACCAAATTCAGAAGGTATAAAACAAACCTCTATGGACTCTCAGGGGTTTGTGGATCAGACTGCTGTGATGATGATGAGTATCGACGTGGGGGACGAGAAGCAAGGGGTGTGATACTTTGGACAATTCCAAGTTCAAATCCTTGAGCTTCAAGTGACTATGAAAGTTCAGGACGAAATCCTTTCGATGACCCTTTAGTCTCAAATGATGAAGGGGAACTATGAGGTGAATGCAATGGTTCAGCCATTGTGCCTTTCTCTCAAGAGTAGAAGGAGAAGAGATGATTCCGTTGAGGGCTTTAAAAATGAAAATTTACAAGGAATTACTCAATGTGAGGTCAAGAAACAACTACATGGGTTCAACATATTATCGCAAGCAGTTAATTTTATAACTAAAAACAACAAATAAATAAAAAAGGGTCATGCTAGGAAAGAGGGTTTACCAAGTATCCATGAACCGTTATATACACCTTAGCCAAAACCAAGGACTTAACATACGATGATAAATCTCCCCGAATGTTGTTTTCGGTGCATCATGTTTACAAGGCAGGTTACTCGGTAACCTGTGGCTAAAATATAGCAACATAGTCGGGTCTCCCTATATATAATCGATGCTACGGGGAGCACAAGTTTGTGTTAGTGTTGTCTAACACATAACGATTCTGTGAGAGTGTTCTGATATACTTTTCATACTGATGTGCCTCCTATATACTTGAAAGTATTAGAGAACCTTCGATATACTTTCGTACTCGAATGAGATTTCACCCTCAAGATACATTGCATGTAGTTAAAGATAGCTAATATGTTTAAAGATTTTGGAACATCTCTCTAGCTTAGGCC
>APFE030975467.1:45578-57049 GCA_000404065.3 Pinus taeda | reverse complement strand
TTGTAGTCATGTCCTTGAGAAATGAAGGCTTCTCTTGTAGAATGGAAGGTGGAAAAAAACACAGAGTAGGTTGGTCCCAACTTAGTAAGAATGCAATAGATAAGAGCACTATCTTCTTTCTTAACCTTAACACCTTCCAAAAGAAGTCTAGTGGTCTTGAACTTGGACAAGAAATCTTCAGTGCAAGAAAATTTATTGGGCTCCATTGTAAGCAACTCATTTTCAAGTTGATGGGCTCTAAGTTCATTTTTTATGACAAAAACTTTAGTAATCCGCTTCATTGCTTCATCAGGAGCATCAAGTTCTGCAATATGGAATCTAAGATCAGGAGAGATAGACATCCCTATCAACCCACGTGCTTGATCTTGCCTATTTCCCATTTGGCTGCTTTCTCTTCATCTTTTGGCTTGGTTTCTTGGCCTGAGGCTATTCGGTAAAGACCTTTACTTCTAAGTAAATCCACAATGTAGGACCACCATTGGAAATAGTTGGTGTTGTCAATAATAACTTGGCATGGACTTTCCATTTTAACTGAAACTGAAGCTATATATGCTGAAACTAAGTGTTCCAATGGAAAAATATTGAAAAATTAGTCTGGTTAAAAAAAAACGGCTCTCAAAACTGCTTCCGAATGAAGAAGTTATGGCTTTTTTAAAAAAAAATGATGAAGGCGCCGACAAAGTGCGGGAATGTGCAGAAATGAAAAAAAAACACTCCCTTTTCAACAGAAAAGGAGATTTGAACCCAAGACCTCTACTCTCATAAATTAGCTTTGAACCAAGTGAGCTATATAAAAAGTTTGAGAGAGAGAGAGAGAGAGAGAGAGGGGGGGGGGCTTTGGGTTGCGTGCTTGCCTTGAGAAACCTCTTTTTCCCTACAAAACACAAAACACAAAACCCAACACAGACATACAAAGAAAACGAACCTTATGGCTCGAAGTTAGCTTTACCCAAAAAACTAAATATTTAAAAAAAAAATTGAACCTTGTGGCTCAAAGTTAACTTTAGCCAAAAAACTAAATATTTTTCTCAATGTTTCTGATTTTCCGAGATCACACTAAGGTGCAGGGAAAAGAGCATACGCATGAGAAAAATCATTCCTTTCTGTTTCTGATTTGCCTAGATCGCACAGAGTCGCAGGGCAAAGAGCATACGTAGAAATGAAAAGTATAGATACGGTAATAAAAGGAGCTAAACAAATCGAAATCGAAATAAACAGAGAGAAAATAACAGTAAACTGCAAATAAACACTATATACCTCCAGATCTAAAAAATGACGCAGCTAGGGCTACCGAAAACCTTTTCGCGTGAAACGAAAGGGGTTCCTCACTGGAATAGATGCTCCCAACACAACAAAGCAGTCCTCTCGGCTCGAAAGTAGTCAGAAAAAGCAGATCTAGGAGATGGCAGTCGGATGCAGTTCAACCGACTTCAGATTTGGATCACCAACGGACGCGGCCCTCAAATAGCTCTGATACCATGTAGGAATTTACAGGGTAAGTTCCTCAGACTGAACACCAAAAGGAAACTGCTCACAAACAGATCACAGATCAATACACCAGTATTTTGATGTGGTTAAAACCCTCAAAGAGGGAAACAGTCCACAGCCTAAGCCAACGCGGCCACTTCAAGCAATTTATTAATAAAAGAATTAAAATTAACATAAGCTTCTCTCATGAACGGTTAACCTACAAATGACCCTCCACGCGCTTTAAATAGAATTCATGGACCAATCGGGTGTTAAGCCACGGATCAAGTGTCGGTAATACCGAGGAGAGAATGAACCGTCGGATCAGTACATATCGTGACTGTCGGATTGTAAGTTACAAATGTACATAGTAAAGAAACACACTTTACCTAACTCTATACTAGACCAAGTTATACTTAACTATTCCTATGTGTCGGAATATCCTAACAGTGGAGACATAATGGATTTGGCACAAAATTTTAGCTTTAACTACATTCCCTTATGTGGAAGAGATCATACTCATTCATGCCCTTGCTTCCCGACTTCTAGCTCCCTGACTCCCATAGAGAGGCTTACAGTGGATTTTCCCTTTAGTCATTAGACTTTTTCTTTTATTTTTTTTAAATTGTATTGGGACAGACATCCTAAAAGCATGATAACCATAGAATCCATGAATTGGGTAAAATGTCAGACTTGGGTTGGGACTTAGTAAAGCTAATTATGTAGAGTAATTGATTTATTAGAAAATCCATCGAGGTAATGAACTCTCAGGTCAGTAAAAGTTCTGGAAATTTTGGTTGGGAGATGGTTATTGTCACCCACCTAAATAGGAAGGATTGAGAAGCACATAATTTTTTATTAGGCATCAGCTAATAGATCCATGGAGTTTGATTAGACTTGACAATGAACATTTTGATGACAAAAAACTAGACATACCCTTGCTTGGAGAAGCACTGGCTTTGCTGACTCCCATAGAGAGGCTTAAAGGGGATTTCCCCATCAGTCATTAGAGTTTTTTTACTCTTTAAAAACTCTTGATACATATATCTAGAAATTCTCACAAACATAGACATCAATAATTGGGTAAATGTTGGAGTCGGTTTGGGACTTAGTAGTGCTAATTATATAGAGTACTCCTTTTGTTAGGCCTGAGTTGAAATGTCCATGGAGATTGGATAACTTGGATAGTAAACTCATAAATCGCTAAAATTTAGAAAAAAAAGGAAAACTTCTTTGGGAAAATATTTTTGTCACCCACCTACATAGGAAGGAATCATAGGCATGTGGTCTTTTATTAGGCCGCAAGTGATCATCCTTGGCAATGAACATTTTGATCATTAAAAATTAGGCATGCCCTTTCTCGGGGGAGCTTTGGCTCGAGTGAGCCCAATATAGATAATTAAAGGGAATTTTCCCTTTAGGCATTGCAATGTTGTTTCTAGCCTTTTAAAACTCTATTGGTACACAAGTCCAAAAAATCATGACAAATATAGAAGCCGTGAATTGGGTAAAATATTGGACTTGGTTTTAGACTTAGTAAATCTAATTACATAGAGTACTTGGTTTGTTAGACCTTAGTTGTAAAATCCATGGAGTCTAGCTAGTGAACTCACATATCACTAAAAATTACGAAAAAATGGAAAAAATAAAATTGGAAGAATGTTTTTGTGGCCTACCTTAATAGGAATGACTATAAAGCATAGTTTGTTATTAAACCATAGGGGATAAATCCATGGAGTATAATCAGGCTTGACAATGAAATTTTTACACTTTGACAGGGATGAATGGAAAATATTTTTAGTTGTAGCTCTTTTATTTTAGAGATGATTGTTTCTATTTAATTTTTTCTTATTTGTGGTAGCTTTGGAGAAGGTTTGGAATAAAGCACTAGCATAGGTCGCAACACCCTGTCTCTTTTGACCTATGTAAAGAATAACTATTACCTTTGAGGTTGTAGCCTCCTTTGAGGATGACATTGTATTATGTGTACATATTTGTGTGGAATCACCTAGGAAAAATGTTTCCCATGGAAAATAAATTTAACTTTTCTTCACTAAGAATATATAAAAAAAAATTGATTAGGAGTAAACCATTTAAATATTGATGTTACCATGAGAATGCCTAACGTGAAAGAGATTGTCAAACTATGTACAAATTCTTGATAAAACTAGAGAGAGGAAGTAGAAGAATAAAAAATAAGAAAACAAGAAGTTTTTTTTGTAAAAATGCAAAAACCCTTGCCAAAATTAATGTAGAAATAGATTAAGAATTAATAGGGTTACCTCTCAATGTGGATATCTTTAGAGGTCCTATAGTTACATCACTGATGTGGGTTTTGGTACCCTTTGTTTCTTTTCACCTATGGTAAGAAGAAATTTTCTTTAAACCCAAGCAAATATGTGGTTGTAGCAACTCTCAAGGATAACATTGTATCATGTCTATATAATTACATGGAATTACATACAAGGACATTACCTAGAAAAAATCAATTTGATGTGTTTTGGTTGACAATATACCAAAATCCTTGATTGAGAGCATAGCCCTTTATACATAGTTAGTGCCATGGGATTTAATGATGTGGAAGAGATGGTGAAAATAAGTAGACAATATTGAGAAAATTAATGACCAAATAGAAGGATAAAATCCAAAAATAAGGTAGTCTACCTTGCAAATCCGCAACAAATTTAAAGTACAATGACATTAGTAAACCAATAGGAAAGCACCCTAAAAATAAAGAGGAATAAAACTATGAATAAATGAAAAACTACAAGATATAAATGGGGAAGCAATTCGTTATGTATAAAATTATTAAAATTATATATATTTGTATATGATAATATAGTAAAATGTTTTATTTATATAGTTTTAATAAGACACTCTTATTACCATCATATAGCCATTTTAATTGAGATTTATTAAAGATTGAGCAGAAAAAAGTTTAGGTGTAAGCCTTCTGGACCTTGTTAGAACTAGTTAAGGTGATTGACCTATTGAGACAACAAATTTATGTATGAGACATTATCATATTTTTAACAAGGGAACCCCCTTTGGGAGTTGACTTGATTTCTTAGTGTGTGAAAAAGTGCATACCCTCTCCATTTTTTTATTTGAACTTATGACATACAAAGAGA
Source organism: Pinus taeda (assembly GCA_000404065.3). NCBI lineage: Eukaryota > Viridiplantae > Streptophyta > Pinopsida > Pinales > Pinaceae > Pinus > Pinus taeda. The sequence goes on along the minus strand of APFE030975467.1, from coordinate 52,451 downwards.
ATATTTTTTTCATCATTAATCCCATAACATTTTTAAGTGTCACATTCACAAGATATAGAGGCCTTATCAATGTATTAATGTTGTAATGAATTGACCTTGAGGCTTTTATATTTAATTTGTGGTTCTTTTTTATATGTTGTGTTTCTTTTGACATATATGCAGTTTAAAAATGAATGTTTTGTCTTCTTTTGTCTCTCTCTTTTCTTATATGTTTTTAACATTTTTGTACCTTATTTTCATGTTTTGCACATAAAATAAACCACCATTTTCAACAACTTTTCCCTTTTGACCTGTTTTTCTTCCAACTCCAACTTTCTATTATTCACTTTTTAGTCACATGAGAATTAAATATTTTATGTTTACAAAATGTTATCCTTTTATCTATTTACTTTATGTCAATTTGGCCTTTGACATAATTCTCATTCTTCCTTACACACATGATATATATGTGTGTGTGTGTGTTTGCACAAAAATGTTATTCACAACCTTCTAATTTAGCAATATTGAACATTGAGGTAAATATTTTATACTTTGTTTCCTGGTGGACTCTTTAAAATGATAGGTGATTATTGGGTGATATTAGCATTGTATTAGAGTTATAATGTAATGAAATTGCTATATTTATATGTAACTTCTCATTCTTTTTTATATGTTGGGTTTCTTTTGGAATATGCATCTTAAAAATGACTTATATTGTCTTCTTTTGACACTCTTTTCTTGTATGATGTTGATATTGTTTGTACTTTACTTTCATGTTTTGTGCATGAAATAAAACAGTCCATTTTCAACCACTTTTTCCATTCAACATATGTCTCTAAAGCTCCTTCATTATGTTTTTCACTTGTTAGTCACATGATAATTAAATATTTTATGTTTTGCACAATGCTTTCTGATATCTATTTATTTTAAATTAATTTGGCCTTTTTATCTTATTTCCATTTTTGCTTCCACTCATTAACAAAATTAAATAACATTGTTAGAGAGGATTTTGTGAAAAAATGATTACAATGCTTGAAAACTACTTTAGAATGAAAATAATGTTCATAATATAGTTGGAGAGGGGACATAATTGTTTAATATCCACACTATCCACCTGACATCTCCATCCTAGAGTGAAGAAGAGGGGATCCAAGAAAACAATACAAATTCATCTTACAACCAATTAATATTTTAGTAGGAGTTTCAGTAGCATTGTTGGCACCTAGATTGGCATAATGATCATGGTGAGTTGGGATGTATATGCCACCCAAAACCATAATTTACAACTATTGTGGGATAAAACATTAGAGAAGAAATTTTATACTTAGAAAGTATTCCAAGCCACAAACATTACTTATCATCATGTTTATGGTTGACATATGTCCACATAATATGTCCTAAGTATTAGGGGGTGGGTGACTTATGAGCAAGTAAAAATTGTTGGGAAGCTCAATCAAATCCTATTATTTCTATTGAAACTAATTCCACCATACATTAAAATGCTCCCAATTAAAAAATAATAAGAATTAAATAGAATTCTAGTGCAAGAAATATAGAGATGTCAAAGAGAATATTGTTGCAAAGAAAACCACATAATTAATACATAACATCGAATAATTTATGAACAATTTATTCGCTTATTTTTTAAATTAGAATTTTTTAATACTTCGTGGCTTTAGTTTCAATGTCAAAAATTGGATTTGTTTGAGCTTTTCAACAATATGTATGCTTGTTCTATGGAGCATGTTGTGTGGGTGTGAATAATTAAATATTTACAAATAAATTAAATGTGATGGTGAATCAAAATGCGTATGTATTCCATGACGAAGATTAGTGAGAAGTAGAATATTTGTATCTAGTTTAGTAAATTTTATGAATTCCCTAAACCCATTATTCTTTAAAGAGATTATAGAAAGTGCAAGTAATAGTGTTGAAGAGGATGCATGCTAAAATTGTGAGAAACTTCCTTAACATTCGAAACTCACTTTCCTTTAAATTTAAAATCATTCTGATGCAACTAAAGGGGTAGGTGTCTCCATAGTGTGGGATGTAGTGTTTTGACATGTCTTGGTAATTGCTCCACCGAATTTAAAGTTAAGAAAAATAGTTGTTAAAAATGTCATAGTGGAAAAATATATTTCGTTAGAAATTACCAACCATCATTGAACAAAAAAATGAAAATAATCAAATAAAGGATTTATAAATTTAGTGAAAATTGATTTCACAAGACATCAAACAATTGGTTACAAAGTTTTTAGATATTTGATGAAGTTAAATACAAAAACATAAGGAAAATAAAATGATGAAATGTAATTTTTTTATCACTATGAAATGTGATCATATTAATAATAAAATCTGAAATATTATGTTGATAAAGTGTTCGAAAACTTATCACCCCATTTCTATGGAAATGGAGTTTGCATTAAGCCTTGAATAATCATTTTTAGCTTGCAAGAAATGCATGTACTACTTTTATCAAAATGCCTAAATACTCTAATGGTGAAGTGCAAAAATGATGGATTTATAATTGTTTCAGTTATTGAAATTAGTTTTACCATTATTTCTGAACTAAATAGAATTAGATGGAAACTAAAGTTTATTCTTATTAAATCACACTGAGTAGAAATAAAAGTATAGTGTAAGTGGTGAGTTTTTCTTATTTTTTCTAATCAAAATGAATTTTGGCTTTGCCCATGCTTTCTCGTGGTTCTACTTCCTGGTTACATAAGTGCTTTGAGGCTAAATTTAAATATTTAAAAAAATGACCATTGTAGTCACTGAGAAATCTAAAAATGACCTAACAAATGTTAAGAGAAGGTTTGTCAATTGAATGGAATAAATGCACAATTTTATAATCCCCTCTAATAACTTGAAGAGCAGGGATTTTCATTATTTGTACCATGCTTTGGTTGTGTAATTCACAAGGATATGACCAATAATAGAAATTTAGAGGATTGGATCGATAAAAGCTGGACATGCCATTTGAATGCTAATGCCTTCTTTTATTTCTATCAAAAATTCTATTATGCATTTCACTTCTAGTTCTAAGGAAAACGATTTTGTTTTTTGAAATGGACCCTTGATTTGAGGCTTTTGTGGCATTTATTTGAATTGTCGATCATTAGATTTCAACCCAAAATAGGAGGTTCCAATTAGTACCTCTATGTGGGTCTAGCATCCCTTCTCACTTCTCAATCTACCAAACTTGAAAACTTTGGAAATAATGAGGAAATATTTAGGTAGATACATACATAGCATTCAATAAGGTGAAAAATATGATTTTGATAGCTTATATATAGTAATTAACTTGTATAAGGGCCTCCTCAATGTGTTCAAACTCCAAGTTATGTTTAGATTCACCTGAAACAATGGACTCGAACAATTATTGTTTCAGTGCAATTTTTTTCATATGAATGGAAATTTTTCCTACGACTACTTCTTGATGTTTGAGAAACTCTCCTAGGTGAAAGAGATAATGAAAAATAAGAGCTTCACTCTCAGGACAAATGGTGGTCAAATAAAAAATTGGTAGTAACAAAAAAGGAAAAGGGGGAAATTATCAAATCATGGCGCTACTAATAGATTCATTATTTTTGGGTTTAGAAAAGCAGAGGGGTGTACGCAACAAAAATGGAACCTCCAACCCCTTATAAAAATGGAGGAAAAATGCTAATGTAAGGCACTCTAATATAACTATAGCGCCACATCTAAAATCAAGGCACAAATAAATTATAGGAAGCAAAATATTCAATAAGGTTGAACACTAATGAGAACCTTGATGGTTGCAAGGATGGTTCATAATAATCCCTCACAAACACAACTAAAGGATCTCTTAGAAAAGTCTATGAGGGATCCCATAAATATGTGCCAACTCAACTTTCTAATGATAAAGAGGGACAAGGAGATTTTATTCGAGGTATGGGGTTGTAGAGTGAATCAAGGGTGAAAATTCATTAAATAGACTAGACAACAAGAGAAAAATAGTGAAAATGCAATGGGAAATAAATCTACAATTTTTATGAGCTTATGGTGAGGATCCCAAAAAAAATCAAGTTTGGAAATTCTATCATGAAATCCTCGGTTAGGCCGTAATAAAAAAATGGAATGCAAGATTATTGATAAATGAAGAAAAAAACACAATATCTTCCTCATAACCAAATTGTGCATTATTTTTCGAGATAGGTGGAATCGAAAATTAGTTCAGAATGGTACTTGCATGAAATGGGGTTGATTCCAATAACTATTGTTATAACCATTAGGTGTACCCATGCTACTCAACAAGAATCACATAGGATTTATTGAGGTTTCAACCAATGAGGTGGTAAGGAGTTCCTTAATAGTGCACTCTATTTCCAATTGATCTATATCTTAGTGGCAATGAAATTGTACAAGTTATGGTTAAAGAATCCAATGTTCTTTCTAGAAAATAATGTCAAAATATTCAAAGGTCTTGTAGGGGATCTTACAACATTTCAAAAAGGACATGTGATTAAAGCCACTCACTAGATGATTATGGGTTTGGTTGTTGAGGGAATAGATTAAATGGTCCAAATAACTAAATTCTAATCTCCATACTATAATAGGGAAAAAATTGCATGTTGGGACTCTTTGAAAGTCTCATTGGAGGAACTTGGATAAGAATATTGAATCATTGTTGAGGAATTCGATCTCATTTTTCATGGAAATGAGAAAGGGTTATTGGTAATGGGTGAGGGGGTGAGAGGGGGTGTTCGAATAAGAATATTGAATCATTTTGAGGAATTTGATCCCATTTTGAATGAATATGAGAGACAAATATTAGTTGTTTCACCAGGAGGGTGAATATATTTGAGACCCATTCAAACATATTGTAGTAGATAAGATCCCTAACTATGGTAATTGGATTTAAGAAATATAATCAAATTAGCATAGTCAAAGAAAAGGATGGGTCTACACATTTTAGAAGAAAGGTTATATGAATTCCTAGTTTGAGACTTTCCTAGTAGAGCATGCCTCCTTAACCTTAGTAATTGTCTTTATTTTCATATTTTAGGACAAACCTATGACCCTATTAATTGGAAAAACAAAGGATTTGGGTCCATTTCTAGTGAGATATAATATTGCTTGGGTTGGTTAACAAAAATTCAACACATTGGTTTAGAATATTGGTCCACCTCATTTTTATCTATTTATATCTTATACACTGGACAAATAATAAGATGCTAATAGTACAAATAAAAAAATTGCAAAAAAAAAGTAATAGCAGAAATAATTTTTTTACAAAAGCTTGTGGAGTCAACCTCGTGAAGGAGAGTAGAATACTAAATGAATCTCTTTCAACCACATACAAGTTCATATACTCAAATTTAGTTAAACCTTAATGAGATAAGGGATGTTGGAGACTCAAAGAAAAAAGTATATGATTAAGAGGATGGGATATAAATAAAAGTTTCTTCCATTTATAAGCTATGGCAAGAGGATGTAGGAATAATATCTCATAAATCACACACAAAAATGTGGAGAGAATTATGTATTTTGAGTCGGTCAATTTTTTTTCATTTGGATGCTTCAACACTTACATTTAATGGTTAATAGAGATAAAAGAAGTAGGAGAAAGTGATGAAATTTCGAGAATTGCCACAATAATACAAATTCAAAATTTTCACCTTGAATTTGAGGTTCCTTTAACTTATTTCTTGTGAAATTTTAGTCACAGGGATTAATTTGAGACATACATTACAATGGTCTATATTTCAATTCTATCCAACTCATTACATAAAATGGGCCAAAACAATAAACACGAATTGATTGTACTTCAAAGGAAAAATGTTTTTACCACTTAGGGCATACTTCCAAATATGAAAAAAATACTAGACTTATTACAACTATTAATATAGCCACTTAGATTCTCTGTGTTCTTAAATTCACTTAAAACAAAATCTTATCATTTTTACGTAAATAAATTTGTGTAAGAAACTCTTAGAAACTACTCAATCATCACGAGAATGTAACTTGAAAGTCATATGTTTAAGTACACATATTTTTGGAAAAATGACATGCTTCATATATACATAAGATGGAGTTATAAGTTCATACCAATATCTAATAGAATTTATCACATGTGATGCTTTCCAAATCCTTGCTAAAGCATCCACCATAAATAACATACCCTAGCTCACAACTGTTATCTAAGAATTACTCCCAACCAAAGCTAGTCACTCCACCAAACATCTAGCAAGTATACACGTTGGCAATTCCTCTTTGGTGCATGTACTTACATCACACAAGTGTACATTAAAAAAAAAAACTCTTTCATCTTCCCCACATCTATCACTCCAAGTAGCATTAGGTTTCCAATGCCTCAAAATCCTAGTGATTTTTTCTCATAGGAACCATAAGAACAAGTCCTCTCTTTTCTTCTCTAGGATTTATCCTAAACCATTTCATCCCTTTTCTTCTTATTGAAAAACCATGACCCTAACTCCTATTTTGCATAAACACAAGAACCCTAGTGCTTGAGGCCTAAGAGTAAAGCACAAAAAATAACTAGAAGTGAAAGAAACAATTTATGTCACTCCTCTAAGAAATCTAAATAAATATTTGATAGGCCAACATGCAAAGCACTCCACCTCTAATGAACACATGTCAAGTTGTAAGGTATAAAATCCATAAAGAAAAGGTCCCAACTAATTAATACATAGTAAGTTCCCAACATTCCTCTTCTAAAGGTATCCAACAATTGAATACTCTTTGCTAGACCACACACACAATCATGCCCACCACATCTCCATCACCATTGTTTAACCCAAGCTTACAAAACTCAAGCACATGCCTTTAATTAAGAATCCAAGTGTACCCATTCTACGTATGACACAACACCCTCCTCGTAAATTCCCAACACTCCTCCAAATAGGT
>APFE030975467.1:29360-44423 GCA_000404065.3 Pinus taeda | reverse complement strand
TTTTGGACTTTGCTGTTATTATCTTTTTTTAAATAGAAATTAGCTATTTTAGTTCTTATGAGTGCAGAAAATGTGAAATCCACCAGCTGACTATAAAACAGGGACCATTCTACAATCATGGTGGTTATTTTCTTGCTCTTATACATTCTAAACTTTCTTATAACTTAATTTCTTTTACTACACATATCTTCCATTACACATATTACTTATTTTAGGTTTTAGACATATTTCATCTATTTTCAATGCAAAAAGTATTTCTATATGTATGTTTCAGTTTCAAAACATTTCATTTTCAACAACATCCTTTGTTTTCAGTTATTTACAGTTTTACTTTTAGATAGTTGTATTTGATCTCCATAGGAACTTTATTTGGATTTATTTTCTTTCAACACAACCAATTAGTTAGTTTTTCTTATAGTTATTTTTCTTTTTCATTGATTGATAGTTTATTTAGCATTGCTAGAGTTAATTTTGTTTTCTTCAACTTTTGCATATAAATAGGAACCGGTTTAGAATTTTTCCTGTAATTAACTTTAATTATTTACAAATAATTATAGTTATTTTTTCCAATTTCTTGAGCTAGGAGATGGATAAAGCCAAATGCATATATTTATTGAGAGTTTTGTATTTTAAAAGACCCCAAATTGATATTGAAGTAATGATTTTATGAGAACATTGTAAAAGTCCATCACTTTTGGGTGACAACATCAGGGAAACACCAAATTTGGGTTTTTTGGTATAGAAACCTACTAAAGGAGTGAATTCATAATGAATGGGGAGAAATAGGATAACTTGGGATGATTTCTCCCAAAAAAAACCTTGCAAAGAAATTCCAAAGAAAGAAGTAAAGAAATAAAATGATTTTATTTTAAGAGTTTTTGAGGAAGACACATAAGCAATCATTATATATGACCTCTTGAATACAATATTTTTGGATTGGATATAAAAGAGGAATCTAAACATGTTGACCTTGAATTAGATTCCATTTATTTCAATATGGGTGAAAGTGAGAAATAAATAGATGAGGAAATAGAAGAGAAGAAAGAGGAGATTAAGAAGAAGAGGAATAATCCCTTTTTTGCTAAGAGAAAGTAATGATGGTGCCAAAATAAAGTATATTAATTTACGGTCCTTGTTCTTCTAGTGTTCTACGCAATATCTACAAAAGATCATAAAAAAATCCTATTCAAATTTCACATTTTATGTAGAACTTATGATTATAAGACAACGTATTAGAGGTTAAGGTTACTTTTCTTCAACTTTGAAAATGTCACTTAAGATGGTTGATGGGATTAGGAGGATGTTGTATAAGTACTTGGGAAGAAATGAAAAATATCTTTCTTTCCAAATAAAAGGATTATTGTAAAGCGTGAGAGAATAAGGATGAAATATTTAGAATGGCTCAAATCCTAGCCTTGAACCTTTGGAAGATTATACTAAATTTTTTTAGTTAAACTAAAAAAGATAAACATGAAAATTGGATGATGAGTCACTCAAGTTAGTTTTGCTAAGAGGAGTTTGTAACATACCCTCTTAACACCCATGGTTTCCACACTAAGGATAGACGGACAACATACTGTAATGATTTTGATCTCCAATGCCAGTTATGGAAATGGTTCTCAAAAGTTAAAAATACCAAATTGAATTTACAAATATAAACATATTAGATGAACAAAAAATCATGGTATTACAAATTACTCCTTGGTCATATGAGATCACTTTTCCATTTACCCCTATTAAAATTATACTAACCACACTTCCAAAAACTTGATTTTCATTTCTCATACATTTTGTAAAGAACTTCAAATATGTCGTTTACAAACAATTGAGTAGCATTTCTCTTGTATATATTTTATCAAATATTTTGTATGTGATTAAGTTAGAAACATTTCACTTATTCCACTTGTAACATACTAATTAAATTCATGCCGCTTTCCCATTTCTTTGCATGCAACATTTTAAATTCCTTGCATGCAACTTTTCAAGTTATTTGAATGCAACTTTGTAAATTCTTTTCATGAAAATAGGCATAGATCAAGTACAACAATATTTTCACGCAAAAATACTGTCTTCAACCACCATGCAACATTTTCATTAGGACATTTCATCAATACAGTTTGTATGCAATAAATCTTTAAACCATTTAAGCATTTATTCAAACACTTTGCAGGGAAATTAATATGGTAAAATTTATTGCATGAATTTAAGCATACATCAATTACAATAATATTAATGTACAATAATATTATTTGAATACACAAAACAACATACTCATTGTGGAATTTCATCAAACTAATTTTATGTAATGAACCATTAAACCATTTGAGCATTTCTTCAAACACTATGCATGCAAATTAATAGAATATTTGCATGAAATTAAGAACACATTAGCTACAACAATACTATTATATAGGAATACTATCACCAACCACAAAACAACATACTTCTTGGGGAAGTTCATCCAAAAAACTATATGTAATGAATCATTCAACCATTTGAGCATTTCTTCAAACACTTTGCATGCAAACTAATATAGTAAAATTATTCAAAGGATGTCTCCTAAATTTTAGTAGTACAAGTTATGGAAACTAAATTAGAAGATTAGTGTGATTTCCCCACACTGTGATTCAAATTTCAACTTCTGGAACCTCCTACATGAAAATCTATAGAAGAAACACCAACATGATATATTTCGGTGTTACAATTTAGGAACATTCAAGAAGATCAAATCCTTTGCTCATATCTCCTAAAATATGGAGCCCAATATCTCAAAAATTTACCACGTGATCAATGGATTTTACCCACAGAGACATATTTCAGATTTTGGGACCTCCCAAAAGGAAAGTTATGAATTCCAACGTCATCGTTTGATACATTATTTTATGAGAATTTTAGGAGCTTTGACTTCCTCTACTCATATCTCTTAAAATATTTGATCCAATATCTGAAATTTTTAGCCACATTATCAGTGGGATTCCCATAAGTGTGGACAATTTTGCATCTTTTGGAACCCAATAGAAGATAATATATAATAGAAATGAAAAAAATTATACTCATAAATACTTGCATGTCCACATGTGCATATCATCTTGGACATAAAAATCAAGACATATTTCTTACAATATCAAGGTATAATTTCAATATAATTCACATACAGTAAAGACATTTTTCCTATTGAATTTCCTACAACATTTTCCTATAGACATGCAAAAGAGTCATACATAAATTTCAAAAAAGTACTAATCATCATATTCATAACTCAAATTAATTACACTTAATCAGATTTTAGAAATAATTAGAACTAAAGGTGGGACTTTTATTTTCCACCCAACCATAGACTAGCTATAGGCTATATTTCTTGCAATTGTCACCCCTAGGATAGATCCATGATAAAGGGGATTAAGGGGATTCTTCGAGTAAACTCAATTGGAAATCATATTCATAAGTTTGGCTTCTTGCCCAAATTCCAATTTTGTCCTCAAGCTTCTTTCATTCAACTAAAAGCCAACTTGAATTCTTCAAACCAGCCTCTCTAGTGTTATTGAAATTCATTTTTATTATTTTTTTGTGTGTCTCCATGTTCCTCATGGAACATTCTTGTGTGTCTCTTCATGTTCCTCATGGAACATTCTTCAAGATATTTCTTGCTAGCTATCACATTTAATTAAGCAATGGTTCTAGCTAACGCTGCTTAGGTTCTACTTCCCTTTTTCCCATCACATCATGGATATTTGGTCCCATTCTTGAGGCCATTACATATAAATATACTCATTTACAATTCAGATTATTTTCAAATTTACCAAAAATCATGGGAAAATCTACTAGGGATGTCACAAAGTTATGGAGGAGCTAATAGAGCCCTTAAATATTATAGGGGTTAGAGACATTTATCAACTCAATTTTGATCATATTAGGGAAATATTTAAGAAGTAGTTAAGAGAAAAGATGAGGATATCTTGATGAACAAGAATTTTAGTAACTTTTATATTTGGGAATAGTTCACGAGTAACAAATACTAAGATTGGAATTTTTTTGGAGGATATGAAAACTAATATATTGAATTAATTGCCTATGAAGCTAGATGTTTTACAAACAAACAAAAAATATAGCAAAAATTATTTGTATATATTTCTCCCTCATTGTACGAAGAAAAATCCAAGGAATGAGTGTATATTAGTTGCATTAAAAATCTAGAAATTTTGTTCTAAAAATCATAATGTCAATAACTTCCCACAATTTTCATGTTTGAAAGGAGTTTACCATATAGCTAATTAACATTTTATAAAAAATTATCTTGTTAATAAATGGTAATTTGGACAGTTTTGGACACCATTTCCTTGAGGAAATCAATGATAATTTAAACAAAATTATTTTGTTAATCAACGATAGTTTGGACAGTTTTAGCCACCATTTCCTCGAGGAAATCAAGATCCTCAATCTTTTAATTAACCTTGGTATAATCCTCAGATCAACCAAGGACAAAAATTATCTTCTTCTCAATTTTCCAATAATCCATAACCTTAAAAAACATATATTCCAAATCCTTGGAATTATGCAATTCCTTACAACCAACAATTTTATTCTAATCCACATTCCTTTCCTACACAAGGAAAACAATGGCCTACCCAAGAATTCAATAGAACATATCAAAACTAACCACAACAATAATTTTTTCCTTCACAACAATTGTATAATTTCAATTAACCACATAGGAAAAATCAATTGACAGCTCAACTAAATCCAAAACCAAATCTTTGGATGGGCTGTCAACAGCCATAATCAAATTTTGTGTTGAATAAATTCGAACTATTTATACCAATCACACTAGGGAATCTTCAACCCTTACTAATTTTATGTCAATGTCCAAGCCACAATTTTAATATGAGGGATACTTTTAAAGATCTAAAGACCTTATAGTTAAGGATGTGAGTGAATAAAAGTAACAATTTAAGGAATAAAAGGATGAATATTTATTGTTGAGCTATCAAGATTGAAATCGAATGGAAAAGTAATAATATGATCATTTTCAATATCCACCATTTCTTGATAGACTTGAAAAGACTAGAATATCTATGAAATAGGTCTTTGATATCTTAGAAGAATTGAAAAATGTGAATATACAAATACATATAATCCAAGCAATCAAGGATATATCAATACATCAAAAGGATATAAGGGATTTATGTATTAGGAAGCTAGGTAAAAGGAAATGGGATGCTCCTAATAGCCAAGTAACTCCTCAATTATTTGAAAATTTCTATCCAAAAGTTTTTAATTTAAAATATGGGGATCTCAGTATACATATTGTCCAAGTACAAATAGGAAATAAATCCATTACAATTAGTCAAGTTGATCTTGGGACAACCATTAATTTGATGAGTAGTGGAATTATGAGGAGTTTAAACCTGCAAAATCTCACGAGGAAAACCCCAACTTTATTGCAAATGGCTAATAGGCCCACTATTAAGCTAGAGGGTATTTTGGAAGATATCTTTATTACTACATATTCATTGGAATATCCTATTGATCTTCTTATATTGCATACCAAAACCAACAAAGGAGGATATCTATTAATATTAGAATAATATTGGTGAGCAACCATAAATTCTTATATTTAATGTTGGTAAGTAAATATGGAAATTTCTCAAGGAGAATCAGTGAAGAAAATAATGTTATACTATCTTGCAAAATCAATTGAATAAATTGAAGAACCATTGTGGATTCTTGCACATGATGAATATTCCACACCAATCCTTACTATATAGAGACTATTAAATATGAAACCATTAACGTTGAAAGAACTAATTGATCATAGGTTGATTTCTAACTGTATACAAAATATTTGTTCCTCTATAGTTGCAATTACAAAATTCAACAACAAACAAAAGAAAACTCAAAAAAATTCAATTCATGAATCAATTCCATCACATAAATTATTTGTTGATCATTCTAAATTTTACGATAGGTGTTGTCTAAACATTATACATCATAGAGGGGTATCCAAATAAACATTTTGCATATTATTTTGAACAATTTACCTATAGACAATATACATCTGATCATAAATAAACATCAACAAAATCCACTTGAACTTATATTTACTTGTTCACTTGACATCAATGACTAGATTTAAAATCGATGACAAAACTATTCCCCAAAATCTCCAGCTTTTGCACTGATGGAAATACCACCAAACATTGTTACCACACATTGCAGGTCATTAATGGAAACTCCATCACTTGGCACCTAATCTTGCTATTGGTTGCACATTCTTTAATTTTGTTGTTTTTATCACCCTCCCCCTTTTATTTTGTGAAGATAATAACCATATTTCATCATACCTTATCAACATATGCCTACCCCCCCTAAATATCTTCAAATAAATAATCATAAGGCATCATATCATGCAAATATTTTATGACTCTCCTGCTTTGACATCAATGGAAATGGATTTAGGAAATTCCCTTAAGGTTATTCTACTTTTGCAGACTCCGGTCCCCTTAATCTGTATCTTTGTTATTTATCTATCCCTACACATATTCGGAAAACTTTCGTCTTTTCTTATAAATAAGTACTCAAGAGAGGAGAGGGAGATTCACCCCAACTTGTGCCTTAAATACTGAAAGAGTTCTTGTGCAAGAGGCTTGGTGAATATTCCACCAACTCATTCTTTTGTACAAATATACTCCAACCTCATAATATGAGTAGAAACCTCTCAAAGCACAACTATCATAGATTAAAATCATGAATCACATGCCATCATTGTAAACCAAAATCATATATCACATGTAACTGTCATAAATTAGAATCATAGAAGAGAAGGGTCGATTAAAGGATAATTATCAATATTTTATTTCAATTTTATTATGAATGTGATCTATATTTTCTAATAAAGTGGTGCTTTATGGGAATATGTCTGGTTTTTGGATGCAGAAGAAGATTCTTAAATATGATGATAGAACTAGTGTTATCATAGATAATGGGAATATGATCTACATAAGTTATCTTAATATAATCTAATATTTACCTCATCTATAATAACTGAGTGTGACTAGTTGCAGTTGTAATGTACTCCACTTCAATAGTAGAAAGAGAGAGATGTTTACTTTTTTCTCAACCAAGCGACTAAACACACCTCTACTTGCGCTTTTCCTATCATCTATTTTTCCATCATAATCAACACCTGTATATGAAAATAATGTTAAGTTTTTACATCATGGATACCATAGCCCATAACTCGTTGTAGCTCTCAAATATCTTGATATTCTTTTGGCTACCAAGAGATGACTTTGTTTGAGGAATGATTGATATCTGGAAACAACACTATCAATTAACATAATGTCTACTCTAGAAGATGTTAAATATAATAGGCTTCCTATTGTTGGGGTGTACATTTTTTTATCTACCTTAGCTAACACATCATCTTTCTTGAGCTTACGTGAAGTGACCATTGGATAACCCACAAGTGAGCTTTCTGCCATTCCAAATTTCTTCAACATTTCTTTGAGGTACTTGCATCAAAAGATGAAAATCCCTCTTGCTGATTATGTAACATGTAAGCTAAAAAAGAAGGAAATTTCCCCAAGCATGGACATTTCAAATACAACCCACATATCAGCTATGAAATATTGACTAATTGCATATGCATCACTCCAAAAAATAATGTCATCAATATAAACAACAACAATCAAAACACTTTCATTTTTAGATTTTATATACAAGTTGTTATATGTTTCTACTCTTTTGAATTCTTGTTGAAGAATATATTTATCTAATTATTAAATATGTGCTTAAGTCCATATAATCCATTTTTAACCTACATACTTCCTTCGAATTTTTTGACAACTAAAAATATTCAAGTTTTTCAATGTAAACCTCTTCCTCAATATCACCATTCAATAAAGTTGATTTCACATCCATTTGATATAGCATGAAATTTTTTTGATTGGAAAATACCAAAAAAAATTGATAGCCTCTAATCTCATTACAGGAGCAAAAGGCTCATCAAAATATAAACCTTCAACTAAAGCATAGCCTTTGCTTGCTAATCTAACATTATTTCTCACCATATCTCCATCTTCATTTAGTTTATTCCATATTCATTTAGTTTATTCCATATTCATTTAGTTTGTTCCTAAATACCCATTTGGTACCAATGAAATTTTTGTTTCCTAGCCTTGGAACCAATTCCTATGTTTAATTTTTCTCAATATTATCTAGTTCTTCATTTGTGGTGTTTTATCTTGGTTTTCCTGAGATAAATATTTTCTCATAACAAGAATAACAACATATGTTTTATTGGGAGAATCTATTACTCTTATTCTAGTTCGAACTCTTACATCCAAACTACCAACAATGTGATTCAAAGGATGATGCTTCTGAACATACCTTGAGGGGCCTTTTGGATTGGGCTCTCGACCTCTTAATTGATTTTCTTCAAGCTATTCACCATCATCTTCATTGTTGGCCTATTCATTTGGGTTGTTATATGTTGGCTACTTATCTCTGAGATAAATAGACTCATCCACTCTTACATCAATTTTGTCAATTATTTTTCTTGAGCTTAATTTGTAACATATATAACCTTCACTCTTAGTTAAATATCGTAGAAATATTTCTTCATTTTCTTTTGCCTCAAACTTACCAATATTATCATCATTAATTTTAATGCAGCACTTGCTACCAAATACTAGTTTTTCATACCACAATTCATAGAGGGTCTTGTCATTATTTTGCCTAAAGTGAGCTTTATTTCATCCATCATTTCTCTTGTCAATTGTTGTATCAATCTATTTACCCTATCTGCCATTCCATTTTGTTGTGGAGTATTTGCAATGGTGAATTGCCTATTTATGCCGCTTTTATTTACAGTAATCATCAAACTTGTTAGAAGTAAACTCTCTACCCCTCATATGAAACACTTTGATTTCTAGCCAATTCCATTTTCAACCATGGAGATAAATATTTAAAAAAATTCAAAGGCTTTTGACTTTTCCTTTAAGAATGCAACCCAAGTAATTATGTTGCAATCTTCAATAATATAGCTCTTGACTTGGATTTTGAGTTATTGTGAGACCACATCGGTCTGTGTGGACTAGTTGTAAGGGTTTGTGCATGCATTTTAATTTCTCTTGAAGGGCACTTGAATTTGCTTACCAACTTGGCATGACTTGCCATTTGTGTTACTTGGTTTAGAGATATTAAGCAAGTCCCTTATAGCTTCCCTTCTACCCATATTCATAATATGGTCAATCAAGCTATTTCACAATGACCACAAAACATGGTTTAGATAGGCATTGTCTAAACATTATACATTTAGAGTTTTTCACTAGATTCTTGGAAAAAAATCTTAAATATTGGTATTTCTTGTTCAAAATCAATTTTTGACTAGATGCGCACATTCAAAACCCTAAAAAATCCCAACACTGCTAGGATTATAGATATTTCACAACTCAAACTTGTGATTCCATCAAATCCATGCCATATTTTAAGTAAATTAGAATAAAAAATATGGCAAAAAAACCTTCCCAAAAAAATTAAAAGAAAATCATATATAACAAGATTGCAATATATTCATGTAATTATATAATAAACATAAATTCATTAGTCATTTAAATATGTAAATATTATTATAATATTATCATTATCATAAAGTTTAAATATAAAAATTGAAAATTATATTGAAATAATAAGACAATTAAAATAAAACAATTTTAAAAACTATTAAATGTTATTTATTATTTCAAAAATATTTTAAAATAAAGCATATTTATATAAAAACATAATATAACTTACACTATTTTATAATATAAACACTCTAAATAATTTATATAACTTTTTTATTTTGATAATTAAAAACCATTCAATATCAAATGTTGTACGACATAAAGATTAACACTCGAATTAAAATAATAAATTTTACATATAGTTTTATATGAGACACTAGAAATTACAAATCAAATTGTAAAAAAATCATGTTCGCCTTTATGCATGTACTTACATGGAGATTTAACGCATGTAAATGGAATATGTAAAGCATAAACGGAAATGAAGATTTAACAAATTTTAATTTTTGTCGTTCAGTTTGTGTTAATTTTATAACTTAGTTGGAAGATTATCATATATAATTAATTGATAAAGTTTGTATAGGGTTTGGTTTGTAACATTATACCTTAGAAAAATAATATGAAACATATATAAATTTAACTTTTAAAATAGAAAAAGTTTTGGAAGTAAGTTTAGTTTTATTGCAAAAATAATTTTTATTGTAGAATTGGGGCTTCTGTGATCCATCATAGTTATAAGAAGAATTTCGGCGTAAATCACATATCAAAGACCTTTGTTGACGCGTTTCGAACCAACTAGTGTGGTTCATCGCCAGGACAATTTGTCCTGACGATGAACCACACTAGTTGGTTCAAAACGCGTCGACAAATGATTCTTTATGTGATTTCGCTGAAAATTCTCTAACAATAGAATTATATGATAAACCGTGATTAATAACATGATAAAGAAAAGTAAAAATGGATGAAATAAGTGTTAAAAAGGTGGTCATATTCACGGCCCAACACACCCCCACACCGAATATATTGCATGTCCTCATGCAACAAAAACTGAATATGTTGCATGTTTCCTCATGCAACCCCAAGACAACACCCATGTGTTAACCAGCAAAAAATTGTTCATTCAGCCATAGAACAAATGATTCCTTTCTCACTTAATGAATATTCAATTTTAGCAATCTTGATGAAGGCATAACAATGAAGTTGCAGCAAAATATGATATAAGTGACAGCAACCTTCATTAACCATTTTCCCAAAAACTATGAACCCGATTTTGTTGAAAGATATTAATGCTTCTATGATCCAAAAATCAGATCGTTTTGATGCACGGATCATGAGATATAAACAAAATAGTTGTAGGTGAGAGTGCATGATTTCCGAAATTTTATGAACCAATTTAACTTGAAATTATCTAGGTTTGTGTATTTTAATGGTACATCTGTGTTATCCAAAAATCACAAGAAATGAGTTCATAGTTTTAAAAATATTATGGAAATCAATTTCTGCACTATGTAAAAATGAAATTGTATGCCTTAAATGAGAAAGAAAATAGAAAACATCCATCATGCGTAGCAATTCCTTCCCCTCTCTGAAAAATTAGCATGCCCTCATGCGATGCTAGAAAACAAATTGAGGTAGTTGCTACCATCTATTGAATTCTATGCTTGGTGTAAAACAGCATGGAATAAGGGATGTGTTGAGAATGAATAAAAATATTAATGGATGATAAAGAATATGAATGACATGGTAATAAGAACAAAATGAATGAAAGGAACACTTCCCTAAATAGAAAGATAATATGTCGCTGAAAAAAAGGGAAGTGGTAAAGATGTGGAATGAAGGATGATAAATAATGCTCAAAATGGATTTTCATTAAATTCTCCTAAATTCGTAATAAATCAGAAAATTATGCTATTTTACCTCAAGTTTTGCCTTCGAAATAAAAAAATGTGGAATGACATATATGTAATGGCATTTGTTGAAGCTGACGAAGGCAAAGTTGGTGCTGAAAGTGATGCAAAAGGTGGAATCCAGGCAAGCACATCATGTCTGAAGAATTGTTCACGTTCACAAGTTGCTCGAGCCTCTTTCATTAATTGCAATAGTGTGGTCATGTTGCGAAGAAAGTTCTCACCCATAGTTGTTGTTCTCCTGTAAACAAATCACTTTTTTGCATACAATGTTCTTGAATCCATAGTGTTAGTTTTGAATGGCAATAGATGAAGATGCATGCAAAAATTTCAATCAGAAAAACTGATGTATACAAGCAATACTAATATTTTGTCAAATCAACAAGTTATGACAGAGTGTAGTAATCATATCGCATGCAATCCCATAATGTATACATTCCCCCCTCCAATTGGAAAAGGGATTCCATGACCATAAAGCCTTTGAAAAGTGTTATGCTGATGGCAAGGCAAGGGAATGAACAATATAGCAATGAATGAAGCGAAGTACACATATGAGTGACAGGACAACGAGAGTTATGGTTATAATGAGAGCAGAGTGTGTAAAGATAGTTATGAATAAGAGATAGGACACTTTGGATTGATGATAAGTTATGCAAAAAAAAAAAAAAGACCACAATATGCCAAAAAGATGCTTTCCTGACGATATTCTAGCTAAAAAATGATGTGATTGATCATAAAACAATTTCTCATGCGTAAATGTTCAAAATAGGGAAAATAATTAAGGAAATAACTTCTCCAATAAAAAAGAAAAAAATAAGAAAAGGGTATTATAATGATAATTGACGATAAAATATAACTTCAATACCATACGCAGAGCCTCTGCTACTAGCAGGCGTCCATAGCCTCGACAGGGTTGCTTTTTAATCCATATGAGCTAGGATCCTCAATTTATAACTAGAGAGTTATAGTGTTGTTCTACAGAAGAGATCAGTGTGCTGGCGTGGTAACCAGATAACCACACTGCCATTCACTAGGATGTAGCAAAAGTGATCAGGCCAACTCGTGATGAGACCTCCCGTTCCAAGGATAATTTGGCTATCCAATGCATCATAACCCTGGTGTGGTGGCCATAATGGGAATGTCACTTTGTTATAGCCTTATGAACATGGTAGGCTGGCTCGTAATGAGACCCCTTATCCTCCATCTGCGAACAAAATTTTGTTGTTATTACACATTTTTATGATAAAAAGAGGGAGGCTCAATACTCCTTAAAAGTAGGGATGGTAGAAGAAGTTGAACATGTCAATAGAAAAAAATATACCCATAATCTTATTTATTACAGACAGAGAAGATTATAACCAAGAAGGGTGGAACCAGCATGGTATTAAGGTGATCAATCAACATCATGTTCAACAGAAAACAATGCAGTAAAGTAGTATATAAATAATTGTACCTTTCGAAAATAAGCTATCATCAAGGAGTTTTTCTGTTAAAGATCATAACGTGAATGATATTAACTCACTTCAATAGAATCCATAATTCTCGTCCTCATAAAAATAGTGTACTTCATGCCATAAAAGGGAATCAGTAAAATGTGGTTGAGATGAACTATGAATAATCCCACAAGAGGAAGAAAGGGTTGCTCTCGAAAATACTCTCAAAGTGTTGTTTCTTTGAAGGAACAGCAAAAACACTCAAAAATAAAGTGTTGTTCCTTGTAGGGAACAACAAAGAAAATGCACACCAAAAAACAAAAATACATACAAAAAAGTGTGAAAATGCAAATGTCGTTCATTTGGAAAAAGGAACAGCAAAAACACTCAAAAAAAAGTGTTGTTCCTTGTAGGGAACAACAAAGGAAATGCACATCAAAAAGAAAAAATACACACAAAAAATGTGAAAATGCAAATGTCGTTCCTTTGGAAAAAGGAACAGCAGAAACTAAAAGTGTCGTTCCTTTAGAAAAGGAACAGCAAAAACGCAAGTGTCTTTTCTTTGGAAAAGGAACAACAAAAATAAAAAGTTTCATTCATTTGGAAAAAAGAACAGCAAAAATGAAAAGTGTCGTTCCTTTGGAAAAGGAACAGCAAAAATGCAAGTGTCGTTCCTTTGGAAAAGGAACAGCAAAAATGAAAAGTGTCGTTCATTTGGAAAAAGAACAGCAAAAACGTAAATGTCGTTCCTCTGGAAAATGAACAGCAAAAATGACAAGTGTCGTTCCTTTGGAAAAGGAACAACAAAAACATAAGTGCCGTTCTTTTGGAAAAGGAACAGCAAAAATGAAAAGTGTCATTCCTTTAGAAAAGGAACAGCAAAAACGCAAGTGCCGTTCCTTTGGAAAAGGAACAGCAAAAATGAAAAGTATCGTTCCTTTGTAAAAGGAACAACAAAAACGCAAGTGTCGTTCCTTTGGAAAAGGAACAGCAAAAATGAAAAGTGTCATTCCTTTGGAAAAGGAATAGCAAAAACGCAACTTTCGTTCCTTTGGAAAAGGAACAGCAAAATGAACTGTGAAAAAAGGAACAGCAAAATGAACCGTGAAAAAGGAACGGCAAAATGAACCGTGGAAAAGGAACAGCAAAATGAACCGTGAAAAAGGAACAGCAAAATGAACCATGGAAAAGGAACAACTGACACAAAAGGTGTTGTTCTTTTGAAAAAGAAACAACAAACGAAAATGTTGTCCCTTTGGAAAAAGAACAGCAGAAACAACAAAAGTGCACACAAATGTTGTCCCTTCAGAAAAGGAATAGCAAAATGCACAAGCATAAAATGCAAGCACGCAAAGAATGAATTAACTATTCACTGTATTGATGCTGAGGATGGGTTACAGTTTGAATGAAGCAACACCTGAAACACAAAATATAAGAGAGATCAGAAAAGAAACAACATTTTATTTAAAAACAGTATGTAAATAAATAAATTAAATTACAACAGCTATGATATTATGTAAAAAAATGATCTCTTCGAAAAATGTTTTGGCAGCAAAGACATGACATGAATCTTCAAATGAAAATCAATCCTTCATTTCTTCTATTTTGAATCCGTTGGGTAATGAGTTGGATGAAATTCCTTTGTTTCATATAAAATTTCTTTCAAAAATCACTCGTCCATAAATTGACCTTCTTTATTTTCCCAAGACCTGCAAAAAACGAGTATCTACCTGCAATAGAACATTAAATCATGGAGAAAGAGAGGTGCATGGGCTCCCCTAATCCAAGAATTATGCAAAAAAACTAACAAGTATTTACTCTGTAGAACAAATCCACGGAGAAAATAACAAAGTAAAATTTGTTTGTTACCTGCGGGAGAGCAGTGACCAATCATGCTAACCTGCAGTGTTTTAATCACAACTTCTTTGTTTTTTGTCGAAATTGAGTGATTCCAAAACCAAATGAGAGCTAATTCAAAGATTTATCTCCAGTAAAAACAGGTTTTAAATATTCAGTTATATGATATGTCAATTTTAGTTAAAACAACCTGCATAATAGAGTCATTTTCGATTACCCGGCTTAGACCAACAATTGATATTTCAAGCATAAATTTTTTGTTTGATGTTGGATTCAAATGATTCAAATTGGAAATTAAAT
>APFE030975467.1:3713-24491 GCA_000404065.3 Pinus taeda | reverse complement strand
ATCATTATAAAATAGAATTATATGATAAACCGTGATTAATAACATGATAAAGAAAAGTAAAAATGGATGAAATAAGTGTTAAAAAGGTGGTCGTATTCACGGCCCAACACCTGGTGCTTTTCTTGGTTTTAAAGTGGAGGGTATTTTTCCTTTGCCTTTTATTTTTGGGTTTGATTGGTGTGCTCAAGGTAGCTAAGGTGGTGGCTACCTCTTTTTCACTTGGTCCTGGAGAAAAACTTGTTTTCTTTGGGGGTACCCCTTCTTCTCTAGATGCAATTTTTTTCTCATGGCTTGGTTTTTTCTATTTCTCCTCTTCTTCTTCTTCATATTGCTTTTTCTCTACTTCTACCTCTGGGTCTTCCTCTGTTTTCTTTGCCTCTGTCTCTCTTTCCTCTTCTTCCTCTGCCTCTAGGTCTTCCTCTATTTTCTTTGCCTCTGTCACTTTTTCCTCTTCTTCCTCTGCCTCTGTCTCTCTTTCCTCTTTTGCCTCTACATCTGTCTCTCTTTCCTCTTCTGCCTCTGCCTTTGTCTCTCTTTCCTCTTCTGCCTCTGCCTCTGCCTCTCTTTCCTCTTCTTCCTCTGCCTCTTCTTCTTCTTCTTCTTCTTTCCCCTATCTTCCTCCAACATTAGAGGCTGGGGTCTCACTTGGCATGAGGGTTTGAGTGTCAATGAAGTTCTCTCTATCCATATCCATGAATTTGCACAAAAGGACTGGGATCCTTAGTTTATTTAAAGTATCTACCACTATCAGTTTGATGACGCCATGATGGCCTAGGTGTTGGTGTGTGCCCTCTCTCACCTTTAGGCTTCTCTTGATCTACATGGTATCCATTTACAAAGAAAAGGTATGCAACATTTCACTTTTAAAGTCCTCCAACATGTTTCCAATTTCATTCTTGATGGATGTTGTGGAGAGAGAGTAATTGACCAAATCTTGACTAGCCTTACCCTTCTTCCTAGCGGCCCTATAATGGTTTTTGAACACTATTTTGATGTCTTCATAGGGTAACTGATAGATGTATCCCCCACACAGCATGTTGAGGGTTTCCAACATGTCCCCTCTGATTCCTCAAATAAGGACTAACTTGAGTGATTCAAGATCAAGGGTGCATCTGGCTCTCCTATAACTGAGCTGGAATTTTTCCTCATAGTCTTCTAGGGATTCATGAGGTCCAAGAGTCATTCTAAACATTTCCTCTTTGGTTTCTTTGGACCTAAAATACCCCCTTTACTTGTTGTTAAATGATTGCTTCATCTGAGCCTATGTAGTGATGTTATCCCTAGGTAGACCCATAAACCAGCGCAAGGTTGCATCCTTAAGGGTAGATGGTAATAAATTCAGCTTCTAGTCATCAGAAGTATAGTCATAAGTTCTGATAGAGAAAACCTCCTTGTTCTTGTTTTAAGCCATGGTGTGGGTATGTGGAATGGGTTATTCTTCTTCCCCAACAGGTTCTTCAGATATATCAGGTTGTTAACCTAAGGGGTCTTCTAACTCCCTTGTATCTATAGAGGAAAGTTGACAGTCATCGAAGAAGAGTGAAGGTTGATTGTTTGATGGTGTGGGAGTGTTTGGCAAGAATTTTCCCAAAGTGTCTCTACTCCTATGAGGCATGAAATAATTTTTTTTATTTTATATGATTTTTTTAAAATTGAATGAAAAAATAAATAAAAGCATAAAGAACATCTCTACCTAGACGCTTCCCCGACAATGACGCTAAAAAGTGGTGAGCCCTAGTATTGCACCAAGAGTGCTGCAACTCCTAAAGGCTCCTGAACTCTATTTATCAACCCAAGGTTCATAAAAACTTCAAGGTGATAGTGCTATATACACATTAGACGAAATTATACTCATGCCACCCTCAACTAGGTCATTTGATCATTAGGTATCCAAGATCATTCTTCTACTGAACTAGGAGAGATTACCTATTGAAAGCACAATTCAAAATCTAGTCCTAGTGCGGAAAAAGTAAATGTTTTTCAATTCTAACTTGTAAATGTTGTCAACTTGTAAATTATATTGAATCAATCCATGAAAGAATACAAGATTTATCCTTCCTACAGAGAGGAAACTACACTAATTGCAATCAACCATATAGCTATCAAATTCACTTGAAAAAAGAAGATTATTCTACCAACTCACAACTCAAGAATTCATGCATCGTTTATCTATTTCACACTTGCAGATTAAGTAATGCCCTAATTTCCAAATATGTGATGAAGAAACTAATGCTATTTTCTCTTGCAGTAAAGGAAAAGGAATGGAGGGAATGGTTTAGGTGGTACCTCTGATCATGGAGTCCAATTTTGGGGGTTAACCTACTCCTAAACTAAGCTACACTGGCATTACATGTCAAAACAAGGGCAAAATAGGTTGCAATGGGTGTGCTACAGGAAGTTGCTACATGATTCCTATATTGCTACAAGAATTCCTGAAATGCTACAGGAAGAGTGCCGAAAGGGTTTGGAAGGTAAGAATGATGGATTAAAGGGATAACAAGATGGATGAAGGTTGTGGTGGATGGGTGAAAGGTGACCAACATCCCTAGTCAAGCTCAAAACTTTAGCAAGGCCGGTTTTAGACTAGGAGGTTGCTCACATTGACCTAAAAACAGAGATCAAGAACATCTGTTGGCATTCATCAAAAGGGATTGGAGAAGTCCTATATGGAGAAGGTGAAGTGATCTCTTACCTATCGGCCCAACAATCCTGAAACATCACATGCACCTGTTCTTTTGATTTACAAAATATTACAACCAATGGTGGAAAAGATGAGTTGAATTTGGAAACTATCTAATTGATGCTAAGAACTCTGATCTATGCAATGGATTAACTTCTAAGCTACAAAAATCATATGTAAATCAAGATAACAAATGCAGAGTTTTGAATGCAAGAGTTTGGGAGGATGGCACGGTCGCTCTACTCTGAAACCCTAGCTAAGAAGGGTTAGGGAACTCCCTTTCCTTTTGTTGTTGCACAGATTTTTTTTCTCTTGCTTTCTGCTGCACCGAGAACACTGCTATGGTTGACAGCCTTCCCTTGTGGCCATACCTCCTGTGTTGTCATCCTACTACCCTACATTCTCACGTTGTCACTGTTGGTTGTCTACAGAGAGTCAGTGATGGATGTCAACATGGTTGGCTATTTATAGGATCAATCTGGACTAGCCCTAAGTCTACACCAGTGAGAATGAATAACAAAACATCGGACAGGGTTTCTCCATCACCGTAAGATTACTCTCACAACCTTTACAACCCTAGACCCTCCTCACACCCTATTTCATCCGCTGATTTCTCCATCGGTTCATTGGGACTTGACTGCCCTCCCCTCTCGCTGACAACCCTAAACTACCTCGTCTCCTGCATTCCCCCATCCCCTACCTTTGAATTTGTGCCTTCATACATTCCCCATCTGACTACCCCCTCCTCTAACCCTAATGTGGCTAGACAAACCTCTTTTTTTTCTACTTCCTCTCAAGCAGTTATACATCATCTTCCACCTCATTCCTTGGCTACTACAGGCCTCTCATCATCCCCATCTGGGTGTTTTGATTCTCCAGCAATCAATCCCCGAACTGGAACCCCCTTATCTCAGTGGTATACTTTGGGTTCACAAGACCCTCTACAGGAACATCCTACAGCTCCGCAGACTAGGAAAAAACGAAAGTGTGTTAAGGAATATCACAAGAAATTGGAACTCAGCTTCGGGGTGGATGTGCATATGGTGGAGATGGTGGACACAATTAATTTGGTGTTGTTTGGTAGGGTTTAAGGGCGTGACTACTCCGCCAACAGACTTCGCCAATGGGTCATGGATATTTGGGGTATATCCTTACGGATCTCCCATCTGTAACCACCTTGGCTCGAGGATGGTTCACGGTGAGTTTTACAACTGAGGATCAGATAACATGGGTTTTGTCGCGATATTGGCATATTAAGATGGCACCAGTCCTGCTAAAGCGATGGATCCCTCTCTTTTTTCTTGAGCACGAACAAGTGGGAGAAGGACTAATTTGGGTAATGTTACCAGGTCTACCCCTTCATTTTTTGTCTGAATATGTTTTTACGTGCATCAGAAATGCACTTAGAACATATCTGGAATATGACAAGTCCTATGAATCTTCAGGCAACAATTCTATGGCATGCATTCTTGTTTATTTGGAAATCAGGGAAGGGTTGAAGGCTCAAATCACTCTGCATTAGAGAATATTCAGCTCTTGGATTATGAAGGCATTCCCTTCTGATTTAGAAGGTGTCATAAGGTGGGGCATCTATTCAAAGATTTCCCATTGGTTAAACCTGTTGGATCCCCTTCCAAAGCACTGGATGTAGTGACCACAGGAGAACCAAAAAAATGCATAAATGTCGATTTCACAATCTCAGGGGTTGAGTCTCACTAGCTGGGAAGAAGCTCAGATCCCTGTTTCGAATGCTCCCAGACCTCCTTCGCCACCCATGAAAAGATCCAAGGCAACTATCGTGGCTACTCCATCATCGAGTACTTCTTCTCCCCTCTGCTCTGCATTTCCTTTTATTTCCATTGTTTCTGTTATACATCATCATGTTTCATTTACATCCATTCCTGACATTTCATCATGCCCACTGAACTGAAATGCTCAGATTATCGCCACCACTCCACCTTTCATTCCTGATCTACCCTCAACCCTCCTCCCGAAGGTTCCTACCTCTTCAGGGCTCTTACACTCTTACAATCTTCGTTCACAAGCATCTCTTCCACCCGATCTATCTAGGATCAAGCTGATCTCCCCTCCTAAATCCTCTAAGTCCACCAGAGGCAAACATTCCTTCATCTCCAAGGCAATCAAATAAGTTGGGGTGGACGTTGTTATGGGTAGCAAACCACACTCAACAAGGTTCTTAGAGCATCAAACACCCTTAATTGGTTTCTATAATGAAATGGTTATCCTTCAATTGCAGGGGCCTGGCAAGCCCTGCCAAAAAATATGCCCTTAGGCAGTTGTTGGAATCTGAGACTATTGACATCCTTTATCTGCAAGAAACTATGGCCAATTCAGACTAGATCATCCTTGTTCTACAATCCCTAAAATTGGGTTGGACCTTCCATGCTCATGATGCCATCGGAAAATCTAGTGTTATTGCTTTAGGTATTAATCCATGCACCATTGAGATTATATCCACATGGGGAGGAGCTAGATTTATTGGAATGGACATCTTCTCCTCTGAATTAGGATTGGAGGTCATAATTTTAAATATATATGCCCCCTATCTCAATTGAGTTGATTTCTGGTCTCATCTACTTAATTTATCCCTTATCAATTATAACAATCTTATCATAGGAGGGGATTTGAATTACTCCATTGGATTTAGGGAATCTTGGGGTAGTAATGCTCATATCGATCCACTTTTGGACACCATGACTCAACTAATGGAGCAGCACCATTTGATCAATGTCCCTATGCATAAATTGATGCCTACTTGGTGTAATAGAAGGACTGGAGATGTTGCTTTAGCCAGTCAATTGGATCATAATTTTCTCATTAAAGAACATTTGATTCATGCCCTTCCTAATTATCGTTAATGGGTTGGTATGGGAGGAATCTCAAACCACTCCCATATCTACCTTGAGCTCTCTGGGCCCTTCCCTAAGCCTAGGGCTCCATTCAAATTCAAGTCCACTTGGTTACTGAATCTAGACTACATCAAGCTGATCACGGATTCCTGGCACTCCCACCCTCTTTCTAGGGGGAATTCTATAGCTGAGGGCTTCTATCAGAACTTACTCGAGATCAAAAGCCTAACTATCAAATGGGCTAAGGAAAAAAGAGACAGTGACGAAGTAACCCTCACTACCATTGAACATCAGATGACGGACCTACTGGATGAGCATGGTAGGGGATTTATATCGAAGGCTGTAAAATCTCACCTCAATGGATTAGAGTCACACAGAGCCAAGATTCTAAAAGACCGTGACGAAACCTGGCGTCTCAAGAGTAGGGCTATTTAGTTAAAGGTCGGAGACGATGATACCAAATTTTTCCATAATTTTTCCTAAGGATGGAGGACCAACAATACTATTTGGAACATGCCCACTGATGATGGACAGTCTACCACCTCCTTTAACCAACTATCCCACCTAGGGAAGTCAAACTTTAGGAAGCTTTTCAAGGCCCCCCCTCGAGCTTCCTTAGCTAAAATTATTTGCATAGTAGGGTTATTCCCCCAATATGTGGATCAAGAAGACTCAAAGGATCTTGTCCAGCTTGTTTCCATGGGCGAATTAGAGGGCACCATAAAATGGTTTAAGAAAGATAAGAGCCCTAGGTCAGATGAGTGGACAATTGAATTCTATATTGCCTTTTTTGATATCATTGGATAGGATCTAGTCAACCTGGTCACATGTATGAGGCCATCAACTCCACCTTCATCACCCTTATTCCCAAGGTGGACTCACCCAACTCTTTTGATGACTTTAGACCCATATATCTCTGCAACTACCTATACAAAATCATTGCTAAGATTATCACCAATCGTATCAAGCCCATCATGCCTAATTGTATTCTTCCTGAGAAATTTGGCTTCCTACACAATCGTCAAATTCATGAGGCTCTAGGAACTACTCAAGAGGCTCTCCACTCTATCAAGTTGAAGAATCTCAAAGGAATCATTCTCAAGATTGACTTATCTAAGGCATTTGATAGGGTTAGTTGGCTATACATCAAAATTCTCCTCACTCACTTGGGTTTCCCATCTTCATTTATCACCTGGACCATGAGATCCATCACAACTTCATATTTCATTGTTCTCATAAATGGCTCTGCCTCCTATTTATTCATGCAGAATGTGGTCTAAGGCAAGGATTCCCTCTATCCCCTCTCCATTTTCTACTTGTTATGGAAGGGCTTAGTTGACTCATGCACCAGGCTAGAAGGGAGGGAAGGATTCTGAGTCTTAAGATCATTGATCAATGTATCATTACCCACCTACTCTTTGTGGATTATTTGATTATATTTTTTAATGGAGGTATCCGAGACTCCATTGCTTTCCATGATATATTGCTACTTTTTATATTTGTTATAGCTATGGAGCCCAATAGGATGAAATCCACTATGACTTTCTCTGATTTCTCAATTCAGGAACTGCATACAACCTCTCAAATGTTTCCTTAGCAGTGGCTACAATTGGAGTCTGAACTTAAATATCTAGGCTTCTGGATTAAACCCCTTGGGTACAATATTGCTGATTGGACATGGATGGTAGCCAAGATAGAAAAGAGGTTGCACAATTGGAGCCATAGATTCCTATCAAGGGAAGGGAGATTGGTACTCATCAAACTAGTTCTGGAGGCAACGTCAGTGTACTAGATGTCATTAGCATGGATCCCTAAGAGCATCCTAGCTCGGATTCAAAAATTATGGTGCAGATTCCTTTGGAATGGATATAAGGAAGGGAAACCTTTTGCATGGGTGGGATGGACCCAAATTGCCCTACCAAAGAAGTGGGGGGGTTGGGGATTAAAATATCTCTCAGATTTTTCCCATGCACTTGCTACTAAAATGGGTTGGCTTATTCTCACATCTAACAGTATATGGACAGAGGTAGTGCATTACAAATACATCTAGCCATTACAGATCATGGATTGGATCCAACTTCCCACTTGGCATAAATCAAGCATTTGATCAATTTAGAGAGTTGTTCTCCACGCTCTACCCATTGTCAAAAATGGTTTAATATGGCACATTTGCGATGGTCAATCGGTAACGATTGGCATTGATCCTTGGACTAGCAGTGGCAATATGTATCGACTCCCCCATGACCTCATTCAACACCTCAAACAAAATGAGATACACAGGCTTGCAGACATAGCATACATGGAGAACTCCACCATCTTCACTCAAGCATGGAAATCAATTGTGGATTTAGGCATCCTAGCTCTATGGCATCAGGCATGGGATGAATACTTAAGGCACTGTTAGAATCCCATGTTCGCATCAAAGAAGGGGTAGATGAACTTATTTGGGCACATGATGGGCATGGAATATATACTCCAAAATATGGTTACCCTATCATTCAAGCTGCACTTGCACCACCTGTACTCACTGATTGGTGGCATCATATATGGAAGCTCAAAGCCGCACCTCGTACTAGACTACTCGTGGAACATCTTGAAGGAAAAAACACCTACTAGTACCAATCTCATGCATAGGTCATATCATGGTCCCTCCAGATGTGTATTATGCAAACAAGTAGAAGAATCAAATGACCATCTATTCCTCCTATGCGGATCAGTTATTTAATTATGGACTCAAGTCCTCTCATCACTATCTATAAATGCTCGATGGGTTAGGAACAACATTGTGGATGATTAGAACCAATGGAGATCGGGGACCTCAAACAAAAAGCGTCACTGTATTCCTTTGATTATTTGATGGTCTGTCTGGATTAACCAGAATGGATTTATTTTTAGAGACAAAGCTATTAACTGGCCTATTTCCATCACCTGAATACTGTCCGCATACCATGACATTCTGGATGAAGATAACACACCCCCTATCTGAACAGTGATTGTCAAATTCATAAATCATAGTATATCATGGACCTATTTTTATGATGTTGTTCAGGAATAGGGATGTGGAGGGGGAATTTTGTTCCACAAATCTGTAAATCACACCTTCCACATACAAATGGGTCTAGGGTCAGGCACAAATAATTTCGTCAAACTAATCACTCTCTGTCACCTGCTCCACTTTGCACTTGCACATGACTACAAACATCTACAAATATTTGGGGATTCAAAATTAATCCTAAACTGGTTCAACAATGCATTCATTTCTCATATGCATTCACTCGAGAATATATTGGATGAGGCATTTCTTTTCAAATCACAATTTGAATATATTTCTTGTCAACATATTTACAAGGAGTGAAATCAGGCTGTAAACCAACTATCCAAGGAGGTGATAGTCTAGCCTAGGGGCATTTGGCTCATAAAGGAACAGTCGAGGAATGAACACTTCCAGTACTACCATCAACCGTACATAGATCAACACTATTAGAGGGCCAACATGCCCCAATTTTGTAGTAAAATTTTGACATAGTTTTTTTATATAGACCTATCATGTATATATTATTACATCACTGGTTACATTCCACCCAATAAGGGTTATTTGTACAGAACCTATTTTGATGGCCACTGGCCCAAGATTTGCATATGCCACTCAGGAATCTACAACATGTAATTTTCTTTACTAATAGAAAATTGTGATTTTTCCCCGCGGAAGAAAACAAATGTAGACTCTTCCAAGAAATCATAAACAAGAAATAACATAATGTTTTTGGGCTGTGATGGTGGATGTTAAATTTTCTTAGGGAAACATTGTTATTTTCCATGATAGTTGCATTTCATTATTAATACGTCAAGTTCACCCCATATCATCATTACATTATTCAAATCTACACCATTATACATCAACATATGCAATTACATAGAAATAAACAATAGCATCATCATCATCAACGGAGCGGAACATAAAAATAATAGTAGAAGAAAGTATGAACACATATAGAGACACCAGGAATGGTCTGAGACTAGAGAAAAACCCACTATGGGGAAAACTTTTGCAAATCTTCTTCTTCTTACATCGTCATCAAATGATGCAGAAAATAGAGTACAATTATCCATAACTTTATCTATACAGAAAAACAATAATGATGTCTATGAAACAAATCTAATCATGATAGGAATCAGAACCCTCATATTGATGTCAACTGATGTATATTATTGTCAATATGTCAAACAATGTTGATAACTATTGTCACTGTGTCAAACACTGCTAAGAACTGTTGTCACTGTCAATTAGCCAAATACATATGTTTGCAGACGATACTAACAAATTAGATATACAGATCTACAGATTCCTATAACAGTAGAGGGAAAATCAGATCTACCATATCACTGAAGTCAACTAAATCGAAGATGTCAAATCTTTGATCTGAACTCTATTCACCCTCATCACAATTATCTGTGTGCGATCGAAACTCCTTGGTCGCTCTCTCAATCACTGTATGTGAGTGATTGTTACTACAGTGTCACTCTCAAGAAGCCTTTACGCATGTGAATGTGGAATAATGCAGCTAAAACCCAGAGTCACTCCCTTACTGTTGTTGTGTGAGCAGCCGAGATGTCCTGATCGCTCTCAAGTTCACTCTGTGTGAGCAACCGGGGACCGCTACATCCAGATTTATCTTTGAAGCCATAGTCACTCCCATAAGCCTCTATGCCAGTGACTATGGGTCTTTGGTCACTATCATAGGCTTGTGTGCCAACAACTAGGGACAAAAATGGCCTATTCTATGCCAGCGACCGAGATCCAGAAGACCTTAACCTAGAGCGAACTTTTCACCTATGATTTCAGACCCTTGAGAAACTCTTTCTGTCGAACCTATGCAAACCAAGAAAAAAGAGAAGAGAAGATGTTTCCAAATGATCTTGAGGTATCTTATATTGATAGCTTTTCTTGAGGGTTCGTTTGGGGTTAAGGCTGACCCAAGAAGTTACTCATGGGGTTAGGGCAGACCCAATCCATAATGCATGTATGAATAAATTAATTCATAACTCAATTTTCACTTAACCACATTAGGTGATCTTTAGGTCGATTTTGGTCCTCTCGAACAGAGGAATCTAATGCAATCATTATATTGGTCATTTGTTCCATCCAAGGTGGAATTTTATTGCATTTGCAAAAATTAACACTCCCTCTTAACTAGGGAGAATTCCACCTGTCCATTGAACAATATATCATCATGGATCATATCGGTCATGTAGTCATCATGCCATGTCCATTTCAAGTGTCTCATCATAAAAAATCATCATTTTACATCTCGATATATCCTTTTCTTATTCTTTCTTATCTCTTGATTGTTCCTACTCATATGCTAAACATTCTCAGATCTAGAAGAAGTAGAATTTTCTACCAGAAGGGAGCTCAAGCTACCTCCCTTTATCGATCAGGATGTTATCCGGAATCTCTACTATCGGGTTGCTACTTAGAATATCATCATCAATCGTCATCAAAGAGCATATCATCAAGGATCACATCTCAACCTGGAACCACATTGGGGAGAAATAGCTTCCACCCATACCAAGCAATAGGATAACTCGTCACATAGGGGAGTACACCCTCAACCCTAGAACTTCATCAGGGAGCTTACCCTCAACCCAAAATCATATTGGGTTATCTCAACCCATCATATTTCCTATTGATCTTCCCATCAATGACCTAGAATATTCATGTGGTAGAACACCTGCATCATAATCGACTTGGGTTATACACCCCAACTACGCTCTCAACTCGTTGGCCAAAACTAGGGGTGATATTCCCATCAAGATGGCCTGCTTGAGGGTATGATGCCAACTGGGGTATACTCTACAAAGTCCAAGAGGGGAGCAACATTCTTTGACCCTATAAAGATAGGGGAGCAAAATTATTCTACCTAGGTAACAGATAGGGTAACACCCTATTTTCTAGAGTTCCCTCAACCCCGGGAGCCCTCTATCTCAATTCCTCACCCTGGGAGGTCGAGTAGGATAGGAAGAGTTTTCTCAGTGTCCTCGATCAATGCTGCTCTCATCATCAACTTGTCTCAATAGCAATTTTTCTTGTTCATATATAACATTAAATCAAATATCATGTCAAATCATATATAATCATATGAATCACAAAAGGTTACCATAATCATTCTCCCTCTCAAGGAGGTGTCAACCACAATCCTGAGCTTGTTTCGAACAACTGAACTATCTCAATATATGAGAGTATCTCATTCCCAACTATAAATATGGGACTTACTGCCAATCACATCATCACAGTGTATCCATGTCATATTCAAATCATGCTCAAAAAACTCTCTAAGGAGCTTCTATATCCTACCTCATAGCTAACCATGCTAGCAACATCGTGATAAACCTCAGTCATGCTATGGAATTTTCATCCAAGATATCATGGAAGATCACATACTAAAGCAAAATCCAAATGTGCTTATCAACAATAATCTCAAATATCATAAATACATCTATGCATATACATATCATAGGAGAAATACCTCATTCTCAAAATAGAATACCTCATGCAAATGTTTCAAAGAATGCTCGGTGGAAACTCTATGTAAGTGAAGAAACTCACTCATGAATTCATTAAGGTTCTATGCACATCATACATATACAGATGGATGTTCAAAACGTAACATCAATGCTTCAATCGTCGGATGCCATGTCAAGTTCAACAACATCTTGAACTTCAAATCAGAGTATCCAAGGATTTTCAAAAACATTTTCCAATAGCTTTGCAATATGAAATTTCTTTCCCAAATTTTGGAAATGCCATGATACACCATTTTGGACTTCATAAGACATCTCCCTTTTATTTAGATCATTAGAGGCTCATCACCCATCACAAGTAGATCAATCAAGATATAAAACCAAAACCATAATCAATATCAAAGCCATACCTTGGAACTCATCTCCCATCTTCATCAGATAACTATCAAATCTCGACATATCTGGATTGCAATGCTCTAAGCATAATGCCTTGCTAAGCCAACATAATCATCCTTACATAACTCCATGTTGTACCATCAATGACAAAGTCAACTCATCAGAGTTTAGAAGCGAGATCATGACCATTATCAAATTCATCATTATCATAGTATTAATACTTTCAACCAGGAGACAGGTGGAGCTCATATCAAATCATGACTTCATCATGCCAACAAGTCATGCATTATCAATCCGAACTTGATTAAGTCATTCTCATAATCATAATACAAGTAATCCTATCACTATGTGAAAATGCAGACATCAAGGATGAGTCATGCAAGTTCCATTTTTCATACGAAATCACAACTACATTTACTTCAACCATTGTGCTAAGAACAAGGAGGCCAATTTCCACATAATTCATCATGCCCACATAATATCAACATCAAGGCAAATCAACAATTGTCAAATCATATCACTAGACATCAAGTCAAGTCCAAATGTTATCATAGAGAGATCTATTGTCAAAGCACATCTCAATCATCAATTCAAAGTTCTTGTCAAGCATCATGACAAAACACTTTTCATAAATACCAGTAATTCCAAATCATGCTAACCTCTTGTAGCACAAACATAGTGACATATCTATATGTATGTCCCATTCAGCTACAAACACATGTTCAATATGCATGTTCATGTTATGGAAAACATTCAAGATTTTCAAAGGGAAAATATTGTTGTTATTTGCAATGCATATGTGGTACTGACATCTTTCATATGACCATCTGATTTCATACACAATACTTCATTATATGATCAACAATTTAACTCAACAAATTCATAAATCAGTTAACAGTGGAATAAAATGTCAGGGACATCACGATTCAAAGTTCAAATAGCTTCAGAAAGCTTCAGATGATGGTCAACAATAGTCAAACCTTTGGTCTCTCTCTTCATGTTAGCATGGGAGCAACTTTAGCTACCTATATGATTTCTAGGCCTTAGCATAAGTGCTTACAAGGACAAAATATCCTAGATCTATGACTGCATCTGGAGCTGAAACCCTAATTTCTATACGGGCTTTAGATTTAAGACTTTGTTGTAGATTAATGCACATAACTCATACTTTAACAACATAGAATACAAATAGTAATAAGGCTAATAAGATTGAGAAGAGATTCTCCCTCTGACTAGGGATCTGCATCATTCATCTTCATTCACGTAAGTAACATGTCTCTACTAGAGTCTTGCAACATTAGATCTATTAGATCATAAACATATGGATGTCAGCATCATGACATCAATCTTTCATCAAAATATAGATCTCCAAGTTTATGAACACAACATAATTTTCTGTCAAGTCACTCCATCAAGTTATTGCATCCATTTTAACCATATGCCATCAAGACAAGACCACAAGTAGTAAGAGATCTGGAATATCAATATTACACTTATACCTCTTCACATCAAGGTTATCATTCTCTTCATGACCAATGAGATCAAATCAGGTTATTCAATAAAGCTTTATCAATACAACAAGAGTGTCAATCACTCTTTCCATATGCTTTCATCATGCTTATCTCAAGAATTACCAACAGAATCATGTATAGGATTCAATGAACTATCCTTTTATATGAAATCCATCATGACAAGTATCTAGAGCCAAGGTGCTATACTTCTTTATAAATAGATCATAGATGTTAGCCAAACATCAAGCGTATCAATGTATCAACATTAGAGAGCCTCATGGAATTCAAGAAGGTCAAAATGTTCAACATCAAGTGCATAATTTCATCATAGGATACATATATCCAAGTCACTTTCATATGAATGTATAAGCCATTAAATAAAGAGGCATTCTCATCATACCTTAGGGATTACATAGCCAATGGCTGAAACACAACATACCATGCATATCTTACGATATTCATACCTGAGATCCTACTCATTAGTGATAGGCTGCTTGAAGCACTTTGTCATCTTTTCATCAAGTATCTCTTTATCTCTTTCCATATATGCATCTCAAAATGATCCTCAAGAAGGATCTACACATCTCATCTCATTAAGGAGGTTAGAAACATCCATATACTCAAATACATATGCAAGAATTATAAGCAATAAGCATAATCATCGTATCTATAAGTCTAATAAGTAAGAAGCATCATAAGTAAAGAAATACTTATCTTCAATGAGAGGTGATCCCCTCCCTCTTGAACCAATATTCAAGAGCCATCAATGTCCATGGTCCATATATCGATGTTGCCTTCAAGTATCCAACCAGGTCTGCTAAGGATTATCCCATCTAGGGCTTCATTAAATCTCCCACAAGTGCTAGAGCATCTTCTCATTGACCATACTAGGTTCCATATCTCATATATTTTCCATAAACCAAGGTTTTATCTTCAAACCTAACCTCATGGAATCCATAAAACCCTAATAATAAAGTTACCAATGAGCCCCATAAATGGGTAATTATAAGGGATCATTTTGCCTTCTAACTTAGCTTAATCCACCATTCTCATTAGTTTATTGCATGTTTTTTATTATATTAATGCTAATAGAGTGAGTTGGGTTGGTCATTATGCCTTGAAGTCTAATGTGCGCTTAATGCAGATTTTTGGTCAATTTTGGAGACAAAGTCAAAGATTTAATGAACATTTATAGGAGGGTGTCCCCCTCATTTACGACTGCCTACTTCGAATTCTCCTTCAGAAAGCTCAGAGCACAAGAAGCCACATCAATGCACCAAAGAAGCAGCTGAGCAAGTGGAGGATAACTATTGCCTATCTCAAGTTTTGGGAGCCAAGCCTCCCTGATTTTAAGGGAGCTATTGGGAGCTCCAGTTGTATAAGTAGAGAGGCCTAGGGCCTCATTAGGTTGTTGAATATTAGTTTAATTTTCGAAATTTTGGTTGAATTTTTGCTCTGCTCAACTTCGAGCTTACTTTTGTTGACAATTTCATGTAATACTACTATTATTTTGATAATGAAGATAAGATCTTGTTCGAGCTAGCAATGAGTTACCTTAGAGGGCAGAAGCTCTTGGGTTAGGGCCCAATCCAAGAAGCCAAGAACCTCTTTTCTTGTATTTATATGTTTTGTTTCAATTTATGAATTAATTGTTGGTAGATAGATTTCTTTCTTAGTTAAGGATAGGTTGCTTTTGGTGAGTTAAAAGGTTGTTTCCATTTCAGTTTGTTGTAGCAGGTTGAACAATGATAGGAAAAAGATACAAAAATGCCATCAACAAATCCTTAGCCTCCTCTCCTCCCTTTGGGACCATGAACTTAGGCCAAGACCCTCTTGCTACCACAAAAAACACAGATTTGCCTTTTCCATAGGATTTCTGGTGTTGCGGCTTGTTAGAAGGTTCATGTTTTGTTGTAGATCTATTTCACCATGCTCATTTCTATCTTTTCAATAAATTTCCTTCCATGCTTCCTTTCCATATAGCATTACTCAGCATTTACTTTCCTAGATCATAATTTAGCTTAGCTTGATGCAAAGTTCTATTTTTTTAGTGTAGCTAGTTTCTTTGCTTGCTTAGTCTCAGTGTTTGATTTTCAGTTATCTTGCAGTACATCTTTGCTCACAATAATTCAACCAATCAGCCATCACCATCTCTCTTTGATCCATGTTACACATGCCATCCAAAGTCCCTCACAAATCTGCACTTTCCTCATGAACTTTCCTCTCTTTCCTTGAACAAGTCCAACCATATTTCTCTTCCATAATCCTCCTTGATGAACCTTAGACACCTTAACACATCCTCCTAAGCCATCAACTACCCTTTCCACCCATTTTCCCACCTTCAAAACCTCTAAAACAGCTCTCGGCATCCTCCTGTAGACCTCCTATAAACCTTGTGTAGATCCCTTGCAGCCTCCTGTAGATTTTCCTGTAGGTGTCTTTTTGAAGTCCAATTGCAGGGAAAGCCTCTAGAAGGCCACCTGGGACCTCCTAGGACCCATCCACACCTTCCTACACCTCTACAAACTCCAAAGTCGCCCTCCATCACCACCCAATCCACAGCCATGTTCACAAACAAATAAATTACATGCATGACAATTTCACCTAAAAATACATAAAAATTCAAAAAGATGTTTTTTTCTCATTTCCTTCTAGAAATAGCTTGAGTAGATGTTGTTTACTTCCTAGGTTAAGTAATGGCATTAATTTCATGGTTTTTATCTCTCTTTCTACAAAAGTAGGATTATTTGGTTAATTAGGGTTTGCTAGGTTTACTTCACATTTCAGTCTTCTTTCTCTTTCTGCAAGTAGAGTAGCCTCTGTAGAGTAAGCTTTCATTTCTTTCATCACATATAAAGCTTCTTCTAGAATTCATAGAAGTTGGCTTAAGCTCCTAGTGATCTTGCGCCAGCTGAGCAAGTGATAGCCTGCAGTAAGAACTAGTACTTGTGCATACAGCACCGTTACGAACTACCGGGTTGATAAAAGTAAAGTAGGAATCCCAAGAGTTGCAGCATTATTGCTGCAATACTGGTGCTCACCACTTTTTGGTGCCATTGTCAGGGAAGCGTCAGAGTATTTTTTCATTACTACTTTTCTTCTATTTCCTTCTGCAACATTCTGCTAAGTAGTTTATTTCAGCAAAAGTAGAGTAGT
Source organism: Pinus taeda (assembly GCA_000404065.3). Taxonomy (NCBI): domain Eukaryota; kingdom Viridiplantae; phylum Streptophyta; class Pinopsida; order Pinales; family Pinaceae; genus Pinus; species Pinus taeda. Next base: position 7,356 of record APFE030975467.1, on the reverse strand, counting down.
TGTTCCTTTCAATTTCTACATGTCCTTCATTTCATTTCAATTCTACAATTTCCATTCTAGCAAAAGTAGATTAGCCATTTCTTTTCTTTCATCTCAATTCTGCAATTTCCATTCTAGAAAAAGTAGATTTCTCATTTCCTTTCTTTCACTTCAATTCTAAAAATTTCCATTTCAGCAAAAGTAGATTAGTCATTTCCTTTCTGCATTTCATTTGCTTTCCTTTTTCAATTTTGCAATTTCATTTCAGCAAGTTCATTTCAGTTAGTTGCAATTTGTTTGTTCAATCAATTTTGGTTTTGTAGGTAGAAGCAGAAAAAAGAAAAAAATCAACCAAATATTTCTTTTCATGCCTCGTAGGAACAAAGATAATTCAGGAAAATTCTTACCCAGCACCCCCACCACATCACATAGCCACCCTTCTCTCTTCTTCGGTGGTAGTGATCAATAAAAACCTTTAGGTGAACAACTAGAGATATTTGAAGAACCTATAGGGGAAGAAGAAGAAGAAAACATCCTTCCTAAGACAATGGTTGAAAATAGAAATGCTAGGGGGAATGGAGAAAGAGTAGAAGGTACCTTTCCCATCCGAGAGACCAATGGGGACACTAAATTGAAGAACATAAGCCCTTCAGCCCTACCTCACTTTCATGGATTGACTACAGAAGATCCTGACATCTTTTTGTTTGAGTTTGTTGTTATCTGTCTAACCTATGAATATGCAGAAGATGAGAAAAAGTTGAAACTATTTCCTTCTACCCTCAAGGATGTAGCATTGCATTGGTTCATGGGATTACCTGACAATAGCATCACAACTTGGGCCCAGATGCCGCATGCCTTTAATAACAAGTATCGAGACTACTGTAGGTCAAAATACACTAAGGAAGAAATCTTCCAAATCACCATGGGAAGTGATGAAGCATTGAAATATTATGAAGAGAGGTTCTAGCTCAGTTATAAAAGGGCCAGGTGCACACTTGACCCCGAATCTCTGAAGTTGGTCCTGCTCAGGGGAATTTTGGAAGACCTTCTAGACACCCTCCATCTACTGGCTGGAGGAGACATATACCAACTACCTTATGAAGACATAAAGATTATTTTTAGAAACCATTCTAGGGTAGCCAGAAAGAGAGGTAGGGGGAGTCAACCCATAGCCAATACCTCCTCATCCAATTCATCCATCAAAGGTGAACTTGGAAACATGCTAGAAGACTTCAGGAGTGAGATGCTGCAGACTCTTGCCATGCAAATGGATACCTTGCATATCAAACAAGAGGAAGCAAGGAGGGCTTTGGCCATTTTTTGTCCTAGGTGCACTAGAAGGCATCCTAGGAACGAATGTCCATTTAACTCCATAGAGGTTTGTTTAGTCTGTGAAGAAGATCATTCTACAGATAAGTGCCCTTCCTTGCCCAGACTTAAAGTTGTATACCAAGGGGCTAAAGGAGCCACTGAACCACTCTATTTCATGAACCAAAGGAGACCGCATGGACCTAGACCATACCAGCAGGGGATGCAAGGGACATCTTAGGCATACTACAACCCCAACCAAGCCACTTCCATACCTTCTTAGGGCCCTCCTACTCATCCTTACTGGTCCACACCTCCTACTTGGTCCTATCCATCTCAATTTCATGCCCAACCAGCTACTCATGCATTTCAATCCTATGCTTAGCCACAACCTCAGTGGAATGCATCTCATCAGGGGTGGAGGCCCCGGTACAACTCTCCTCCCACTATTTTGCCTCTACCATTTGCTCAACCACAACCATTTCCTCTTGCTCCACCAAGGCAACCCCAAAATCCTGCTCAACCGAACCCGAACCGGAACAACAGACAGGCCCAACAAGTATATAGTGGGGAACCATCATGCCCAACCTATGTTGTGGAGATTTAGGAGATTAACCTACGATCTAGGAAGGTTATCCTAGATAGCCAGCCCCCCCCCAGGAGGTTGAGGAAGATAAAGAGGAAAGTGAACTGAAAGTAATTCCACCCTTTCCTAAGAGTCTGAGACAACACAGCCCACCCCAGAAGAAACTAAACTTCTGGGAGAATTGAAACAATTATGTGTAAAGATACCACTTCTCCAAGCCATAAAGGATGTGCCTATATACAATAAGATGATCAAAGAGAAGTGCTTTAGGCATCCAGGCAGGTGCAAGAGAGATGTCCCAATCATCAATGTCATAGGACAATTGTAGGACCTGATGTTGGGGCAGGTAATCTTTCTTAAATATCTAGACCCCGGAAGCCGAGTAGTTGATGTCCACATCAATGGCACCATGATCTCATATACCTTGACTGATATGGGAGCTACTGTTAATATGATGAAAAAGTACACCATGCTCAAACTCAACCTCTAAGGCTCCTTGAGAAAGACCACAACAGTACTATAGCTAGCAGACTGCTCTATCGTGACCCCTGAAGGGATTGTGGAGGATGTGATGGTCTCCATTGATTCTTGGGAGTACCATGTTGATTTATTAGTTCTCCAGCCGAAGGTAATGCTCGCTGGGTATCCTCTCATCCTGGGAAGACCCTGATTGGCCACTGCCGATGCTTACATTAGTTTTCGAGCTGGGAACATGACCATCAAGAATGGGCACATGTCCAAGCAGCTAATCCTATACCCTCCTGCCCAATCCTTGCTAGAACATGATCTACCTCTCTAGTTGGAGGAGGAGGATGAGGATGAAGTTTGCAGTAGAAACTGTCATGGGGGGAAAATGCAAAATGAGGATGATATCATTGAAAATTTAATTCAGAATCCACCCTCCCCCCCATATTTTTCCATTAGAAGATCTAGTGAAAGAAATCCAAGACAATCCCTTAACTAATCTCTGTGTGGGCGACCCAACTTATCTCCTTATTAAGAATATAGAGTTCGGCCCAGAAAGAACCTTGAAAATCAACTCATCCCTATCCACCCCCCAGGAGAAGGAACTGTGCAGCTTATTAAGAAAACATTTAGATGCCTTCGCTTGGAGTTATAAGGAGATGAAGGGAGTGCACCCTTCAGTTTTTACTCATCACATATACATTAAGGAAGATTTCCAACCAGCCAAGCAGCCTCAAAGGAGGATGAATCCAGCCCTTAAAGACATTGTTAAGGAAGAATTGCAAAAATTACTTGATGGAGGATTCATTTACCCCATCTCTGATAGTGAATGGGTCTCTCCTTTGGTGCTAGTGCCAAAGAAAAATGGTAAGTGGAGAATTTGTGTCGATTATTGGGAATTTAACAAGGCCACTAAAAAGGACCATTTTCCTTTGCCTTTCATAGATCAAGTGTTAGATGGTCTGGCGGGGAAAAAGTTTTTCTCCTTCTTAGATGGGTTTAGTGGGTACAATCAGATTCAAATCAGCCCGAAAGACCAAGATAAGACCACTTTCACTTGTCCTTGGGGTACCTTTGCATACCGGGTCCTTCCTTTTGGTTTGTGAAATGCTCCAACCACCTTCCAGAGAGTAGTATTGAGTATATTTTCTGAACTGGTTCATGATGCAGTGGAAATATATATGGATGATTTTACTCCTTGTGGTTCTAACTTTCAAGAAGCTTTAACTAACCTAGGAAAAGTTTTGGACAAGTGTATTGAAATGAACCTATCCCTCAGTCCGGAAAAATGTGAATTTTTGATGA
>APFE030975450.1:75774-123554 GCA_000404065.3 Pinus taeda | reverse complement strand
ATAGGGGAAGGTGTATGAACATCTGGATACAAGTTTTTCCATTGATTTGACCGTCCAAGAGAAATTGGCTTCAAAACCCTAGGAGAGGGAAATAAACTTGCCAAGGCACAACTGAAGCATGAACAAGATGTAAAATGACTCATTAGACACTGACATGATAATGAAAACCCTATGAATGATGATAGACTCAGCTGAATGATGACATAGACTGACATTTGGGCAACTTTAGAAGGAGTGAAAACAAGCCCTAGACCTAATGCCTTAGAGTTGTGTAAAATTAACAAGGATGTGGATGTAATGAAGCATTTTGCGAGACAAGGGGCTGTGGGAAGGCATGTTGTCCACCCAAATACAAGTGTTATGTTTGCTCTAATTAGTTATACTCACAAGACTTAGCATCAAAAGAAATAAAGAAGTGACTCCTCTTATTTTTGCCGAGTTTCCAAAAAACATTTGGCCTTCTCCCTTATCCTCTCTTGTTTTCTCTTCAACCTATGTTGAAAAAACTCATCTAAACTTATGCAAAAAGTAATTTAAATTTCACAAACATGAAATGTGTAGTGATTTATTATTGAGCATATTAGTAGTTGTTGTCATTGATGTCAATTTTAAGTCATTAATGTCAAAACATGATTTGTGTCGAGCTCATGGGGAGCTTGTTAAATGTGTTATCATTGATGTGTTAATATGTGTTGATGACCAGCTTGAGGTCATGAATGAAGGTGATATCTTTGAAGTAATCTCTTCTTCAATTCCTTAGCTCAAATGAGGAAACTAAGTGTTTGGGTAGATATCTTTCACAAAAAGGTTTCCAACGGCCTATGACACTTTACCTAACTCCCAAAAAATGAGAACAAAACTTCAATTGAAGATCAATCATGGTTCCCAAAAGCCTTTGGTTCCATAAGGGATGCCACGATGCCAAAATAAAATAACAAGCTTAGGAGGAACTTCACGATAGGTGACGAGCAGTAAGTCACTAGTCCTAGCCCCTGAGCAAAAGGAGTTGGGCTAAAGCTCTCAGACACCTCCTAGACAACCTGGTCCTTTTGATGTGCAAACAATAGTAATAAGTGGCAAGGCTCTCGGTCATAGGGTGGTTGGCCTAAGCACCAAGGTGCTTATCAGGCCGCAAGGACCTAACAATGTGCACACAAATAACACATCAGTGAGGCAATAAGCGTTGGCACATTTTTTGAGGTGCCATGTGGCAGAGACAAATGGCAAGCTAATGATGTGGTCCAATGAGGTGATGGCATATGGCAGTAACATGTATGATGGTGATGCATCATCCTGAGCTGAGGACATGTGGTAAGTAAATTTGGCCTTTCTAGGTGACCAAGCAACCCTTTTATGAATGACATGGTAATTATGTGGCATGACAAGTGGTAGTGATGATGACATGGAAGCATGTGAGAGTGATACATGGTAGGTGTATTTGAATATTTTTATAATCCTTGTGGACATTTGGTGAGTAACACTTGGAAATCTCTCAGTGGTCATACATTATGACGTGTAAGATATGTGGTAGATAATGTGGAAAGCCTCTGAATTTATGTCAGGAGGTAATTTTGTATGGCCTAACAGTGTCAATTGATTTTGGAGAAATAGTGGGCCCGACAACCATCAGGCATCACCCATCACCCAAATAGAGGAAGGGTGCACTAGATGTGAATGTTGTCTAATGGAAAGCAGTGAGCGGTGAGTAGTGAGGTAATGGTCTTAGTGCCTATTTGTAGGAGCTAACATATGAGAATCCACTGGCCTATTAGCATATTGACCATCTATAGTCAAAGAAATGAAAAATGTAGACAGAGTTCGATGAGTAGTGAGTGGTGGGGCTGATAGAGGACCAGCCCTCGATCATGTTGGGTTAAGGAGAAAGCACCTAGGGGGTGCATTGGCCATTGACAATCGAGCTATGGTAGTGCATGGATAAAAGGCCAATAATTTGATGGGTTGATAAGCACATATGGAGTTTAGGTCCAAGTTCTGGCTCATGGACATATGAAGGCAGACATAAAAAAAAAGGAGTTATGGAATCTGTGTGCCATTGACGAGTTAAGAAGTAAATGGATGTGATCTGCTAATAAAATTAAAGGAAAATTTCCATGGGTAAATACCATGGATTTATGCTCATGCTAATTGAAGGGTTGACCTATAAAAGAAGAATAAACAACACATGATAGTTATATGTTCTTATGAGAAATCGAGGTTGAGCAAGAAAAAGTAAAAGTCAGATGAATAGAAAAACATGAATTCATTGTGTCAGATAAAGAATCTATGTGCGTGAGTTGTGTGAGTGTAGTAATGTGGGCCTGGGTGTATGATAAAATAATTCAATGAGTAGCACTGAAAAGATGAGTAGAGAATTTCCGAGAAGAGAGCAGATTTGATTTGATGATCTGAGCATGTTTGTATTGTAGTAGAATATCTAGCTGACTAAGAGTTAAAGTAGTACAAATAATTCAAAAGACTAAAACGAACAAAGCCTGTGGATTTGAGTTTGAAAATGGATGAAAAAGGGATCAGCTAGGAAAATCAGGTTGGTGCCTTCATATCAGGGAGTGGGTGCTCCCTTTTGGTCTGTGTCTATAAACATTAGGGAATTGGTGCTTCCTTCAATTGAGTGCTTCTAAATTTATAGGATGGGTGTATCCTTCTGGTTGGTGCTAGATAACCTGGTGTCATAATAGGTTGCAACCTACAAAAATAATCAGAAATAAGTCTTGTGGTTTTCTCCCTTTTTCTCCCTTCATGGGTTTCCACGTACATTTGGTGTTTTTATGCATTTCTATGTGGTTTGTACATGCTTGATTGTTGAATTAATTGAAATATTGGATATTATTCATAAATTTTAAAGTTGATTCTTTAATCTTGATTAAATAATAGTGGATAACTATGCATAGGGACTTGACATCAAGACCAATAATCAAGTGAAAGTTTAAAACTTGTATATGGGACTCCTTCTAGCCAAGAAGAGGGAAGCTAAGAGCATCACAATCATGGGTGACTCCTATCTAATTATTAGACACCTAAGAAACTCTTTCCTTTCCCAAGACAACCACCTAAGTTAGACTCTTCTTCGTGCTCAGAGCATCCTTCCTTCTTTTGAAAGCTCTCAAGATTGGCACATCCTTTGAAACCTTAATACATAAGCAGATCTATTGGAAAAAAAAAGGCACGTTGTTTATCTAAAGGAAAATTGGAAATCAATGGTATCATTAGTCCTTTCCCTATACCCTAACCCTTCCCTATGAATAGCCCCCCATGTGCCCCCCTTATTCTTGGTATATTTGGAATGTTTTAGTCGCTCTCAACATTCCTCGTCACTCGCCGTACATTTGCAGCATGATTATCCATCGTCATTCCCTATTCGTCTGTGTGATGACGCCTCTCCCCTCCCATTTGTCGTGTGACCTCCATTATCACCTCCACGTGATTCCATTTGAGTCGAGTTTGTAGTTAAGCGTGAGAGTTCTCACATCGATTTCAAGGTTCATTGCAGGTATGAAGTTGGATTCTGTGCGAGCCCTCTCTCCTTGCGTGTTGCATTTACTCCTCATGGCTTAGTCTAAACAACTTAATTGCTTGAACTTCCGTCTGCAGATGATGGTCGCTCTCTCTCCATCCAGGGAAATGATGATGTCATATTGGGATCCTGGTGGCTCGGGCTTGATTCTGTAGGACCATTGTTATAAATTGCAGGTGAGCTCTTTATCCCCTCTCATTCTGTTTGTGTATTTCCCCAGGTTGGATTGGGTTATGTTCATCTATTGAGCAAAATTTGATTGTTTATATGGGGTGTAAGATTTCAATCTTTCTCTCGGACTTGGTTTGCACCCTCCTTTTTCGATAGCTCTCCAGTTTGCTCGGGCAAGATCAATGTAGGTTATCTCAGGAAGAATTTTATCGGTGCACCACTTCTCGGTCCTTTCATGCTTTCCAGTGGAATTTTGAGAAGATGGCTACAAGTTCATGGGTAAGCAAACCCCCTCGCTTTGGGTGACAAAGAAGGAGGCATCATGCCAAACTTTGGGTCGTCATCATAGTTTACTATCCTCCCCGACTCTGGCTGGGTGTGTGCAGTGTGCAAAGGAGCTGGAAGAAATTAAAGTGGAGCTCTCGGACATAAAGGACTTTTTGTATCGTCAAAGGGTGGTATCCTACGAGAACTCAAAGACTATTGATGCCAAAGGCAGGCAAGTTGTTGAGCTTGAGGATGAGGTTGGTGTGTTGCACACCATGATCGATGACCTTCAACTCGAGATGTCAAAGACATTATCTCCTCTGGAAGAACAATATAACCTTATGAAGTACATAATTCAGGCATTGATCTAAACCACTCAACAAATCCTAATGCTTAGCTTCATCTTGCAATGTTTGGTTTCTTCTGTGTAATCACGTTGTCTTAATTTTGTCAAATATATACTAGAGGGATAAATAAGAGTATTACACCAGCTGTAAACTTCTGTAGTGATCATGAACATTTGGGCTCTACTAATTAGGCTGGAAATGGAAAAATAGAATCCCAAGGGCAAATTCAAATGTAACTCACCCATGTATTTTGTTGAGACTAGGTGCAAAATTAATACAAGAAGTACTCACTGTTGTTAAAAAAAATAATTAAAAATTGTTAAATTTGGCCATAATATTGATTCACCCCCCTCTTAGTATTATCCTAGTTTCTAACATTTGGTATCGGAGTGGGTTCCTTCAACATCAACTTAAAAACTGGAAGGTAGATCTAAGACAATGGGCAACCAAGATAGAAATTCCACCAAAGTCCCTCGGTTCATTGGAACAAATTACGCATTTTTGAAGGTGCAATTAAGAACCTACATAATGTATCTTTGTACAAATGTATGGGACCCAACACTGAATGGCTATAAAAATCCAGATGTATTGGCTAATAAAGATGATAAATTAGAGTTCACTCACAATGCTAAAGCAATGAATGCAATCCTACGTGATTTGCCAAAATCCAAGTTGACTAAATTCATGCATTGCACAACAACCAAAAATATATGGGATAAGATGGAGAGTTGTTGTTAGGGTGATAGTAAAGTAAAGAAATCCAAACTCCAAGACTACATTATGCAATTGAATCATTAAAGATGAAAGAGGACGATGACATAACCAAATTATTTATTCAAGTGGATGAAATAGTTAATACCACAAGAGGACTTGATGAACCCGTGGATGACTCCTTTATAGTTCAAAAGGTGCATAGATATCTTCCAACCAGATTTGATGCCAAATTATCAACCATTGAGGAGATGCAAGATCTCAACACATTGACATTGGATCGATTGCATGGAACATTGACAACCTATGAAATATGAACTTCAAAAGGCAAATCTACATCAAGGGAGGTTGCCTTCAAACCTGTAGAAGAGCTAAAAAGATCTACAAGACTGGCGTTGTGGATTTGATGAAGAAGAGGCAAAGTTTTTCAGAACATTGAAGAGAGGATCTGGAAATTCCAAAGATAAGTTATCGTTCAAATGCGTTAATTATGGAAAAGTAGGTTATTATGCATCTAAATGTCCATACAAGGAAGAAAATAATGAATATGATCATAAATAACATAGTAAATATAGGAAAGAAAAGAAGGAAAATAAATTGAAAAAGAAGAGTTTCTAAACCCAAGAATACGACACTTCCTCAAAAGATGAAGATGAGCAATCCTCTTACGAAGAAAGAAAGAAAAAGAAACAATGAAGGATTTTATGCTTGTGACTTTAAAAAATCTAGATAAAGGAAAAAATGAGTTTGATGAAGAAGAGGTTGAAGTAGACTTGGAAGGTGAATTGATCAATGCCTTAGCATAAATTGAAAGGCCCAAGAAAAATAATAAGAAGCAGAAGGAGATGCTAGCAAAATTTGAATAGTAAAAGGATAAATATGAAGATGCATCACTTCTTCTCCTTAGAGTTAATTAGAAGAAACAAAGAAATTTGAAGACGCTTTATTGCAAAAAAACTGAAAGATAAAGGCAAGGAGGTGAAAAATGAGAAGAAGAAATAGTCTCTCTTAGAAATGGATTAGAAAAATAGGCATTAGTAGAATTATAACTTATAGTTTATTAAAGGATCTAACAAGCTAGATGAGATTATGAGTATTTAAAGATCTCGTCTCATAAAAATTGGTACACATTATGAAAGAGAATAAAGCACCAAGAAAGTTGAAGATAAAGGACCAGTCAACTATATTGAAGTAGTCAAAGGACCAACCAACAATGTCATCAAATGAAGTGAAAGGAACTAGCAACAACAAAAGAAAAGTCATTACAAAAATTCAAAAAATTTTAGAGATCAAGTGAATAATTAGCAAAGACCTCATTCCTTTGTAAGAGAAATTCATTAAAGAATAAGCAAATCACACCCTTGAAGGAATTCCCCCCCCCCAGGTACCATAATATTTTCAATGATTATTGTTTTTTATGTTCAAATTTTGGACATAAAGTTGTAGAATGTAGAGCATACCTTGGAAATAATTTGATAAGAAATAAAATAAATGAATTGTATGAGTCAAACAAATATAACATATTTGTAAGTTCACATAGAAATAATCTTAGTCACAACAACCATTTTGCTCCCTAATTTGTTGATATTGAATGCTATAATTGACATAACTATGGACATAAAACAACTGAGTGGAGAACCAACAAATTCAAATCAACTCCTCTGATTAAACAAACAAAAAAGAACCCAAGACCTGGAGGAAGAAAAATGAAGAGAAGAAAGAAAAATGTGGCATTGTCTTATATGCCCAAAGCCAAGAGATCCATTGGTATGTGGATAGTGGAAGTATCTAATCATATGACTGGTGATAAAAGTAATTTTTTGTCTTTGAATGGAAGCAATATAGGAAGTGTCATTTTTGGTAATGATGCCCTAGGCAACATTAAGGACAAAGGAACAATGAGCTTGGGTAATGGAAGATATAATGCTCAAAACTTCTCTTTGTAGATGGGCTCAAGAAAAATCTATTAAGTGTAAGTCAAATATGTGACCAAGGGTATGATGTTACCTCTCGTTCCAAAGGTTGTGAAAGTAAACAAACATAGGGAAGGTAATAACTAATGGTGTGAGAACCTCGAATAATGTGTACATAAGGAAGAAAAAGAGAATTTTTTTTGGGGGGAAGGTTGATGAGAGTTGGTTGTGGCACAAAAAGTTGTGACACTTGAATTTTGACAATATTGTGAAGCTCAGTAAAAAGGGAGTTGTATGGGATTTACCAAAAATTTCTAAGCCAAGAAACACAAGCTGTAAATCATGTCAAATTGGTAAGAAAATATGAGTGCCTTTCAAGACCAAAGAAAATTCATCTTCCGGGCCACTATAACTAGTTCATACAGACTTATGTGGGCCCTCGAGAAATGAGAATCCAAGTGGTGCTCTGTACTTAATGCTGATTATTGATGATTATACGGGACTTACATGGGTTGCATTTCTAAAGGAGAAGTTTAAATCATTTAAATCGTTCAAGATATTTAAAGCCATGGATAAGAAATATATTGATTACAAACTAAAGTGTGTAAGGTCAAACATGGGTGGGGATATCACTTCAATTAGTTCAATAACTTTAGTGAAGAACATCGCATAAGAAGATAGTTCATCATTGCTAACACCCCACAATAAAATGATGTAGTTGAAAGACAAAAGAGATTAGTTCAACAATTGGCAAGAGAAATGATATATGAAAAAGATATGCCAAATACTTTTTGCACTAAAGTTGTTCAAACAACAATCCATATTTTAAATAAAACTCACTTTAGGGAAAACAATGACGAGACTGCAGACGAACTGTGTCAAACCAACCATAATAAAACACTTCAAAGTATTTGGAAAAAAGTGCTATATCAAAAATAATGATGACAATTTGGGTAAGTTCAATGCAACGGTTGATGAAGGAATATTTTTAAGATATTTTAGTAAGAACAAGGGTTACAGATGTTATAATAAAAGGCTATGCAAAATAATTAACTGCATTGATGTAAAGATGGATGAGGAGTTAGTTCTCAAATGCGAACAACGAATATTTATTATTCCACCTAATTAGACTGAAAGTGAAGATGAAGCTAAACAACTTGAAGAATTGGGAGAAGAGAAAGAGGAGCAAGGATAATTCTCTCACCCAAACACTCCCTCAACGTACATACAAAAGTATCACCCTACAAATTAGAGTGTTGGTGATAAGGAAACATTGAGTTCAAACTTAGAGAAGATTAATGAATGCCTCTAGTCAAGCACATATTGTTATGTTGTCCATGATTGAACCAATTTCTTTTTCTCAGGCAAGCCAAGATAAGAATTGGATAAAATCTATGAATGAGAAACATGATCAAATTGAGAAAAATCAAGCTTTGGAAATGGTTCCAAGACCATTAAACAAAAATGCCATTAGCACAAAATGGGTCTTTAGGAATAAATTGGATGAGAATGGACAAGTTTTAAGAAATGAAGCTAGATTGGTATGAAAAGGCTTTGTTCAATTAAGGGAATAGATTTCGAAGATATTTTTTCCTTTTTTATATGCCATTTGTTCACATCCGATTAGTGAGCCTCCTAATGGGATCAATCAACATCCTATTCCCCCTTGTCACCATCTTGCACAAATCCCTAAGCATGTACCTTTCATTTCCCATAATTTCAGGTCTAAACTTCATCATCTGAGTCAGTTTGAGGACCAATGGTCCTCGTAAACCTACTAGGGTGCGTTCACCAACATGTTGCTCCATTGTGGCCTAAGTTGGTCACCTTCAGGTTACTCCCCTTTGCACCTGCGTTGGTTCTAGAAATCTAGGAGAATGATCGAGATTTCAGAAGCTTCCCCTTATAGGAGTTTCCAGTGTTTCAAATACTTACCTTGGATAAAACATTAAGACCCTATCCTTGCCTACATTGGAGCTTTCACCACTATCCTTTGATCCTATCTCTCCATCAAAGGTGGATCTCTAGCCTTAGATTGGTAATTGGATAAGAACTCCCAACTTACCCTACTTCTTTATATATTCCCAAGCTTATATGGTGGTTGGGGGTTGGCTTTTGGAGAGTGATTATGCCCTTACACTATTGTAGTGAGTGGTCATCATCTCATGCATTTAGGGTGATTGGAGGTGCATATTGTGACAAGGAAAGGACAAGTCAACAACTTGGAGGAGCTCTTCTACAAGATCAACTGCTACTTATGGTTGTAATCTCCTTCCATTTATATTAATGCAAATAATTCATTGTTTTCCTATATGTGATGTTGTTATTTCACTTATTTCAATACCATGTTGATATATTGAATGAAGTACTTAGATGCTACTGAATACATATCGTAGTTTCTTGGCTTGTGTTATCTGATTGTGCATGTTCTAATTTTGGCATTTGGAGTTGGAATTGTAGCTTCCAAGCTAAAGAAGGAGCGAAGTGTGCAAAGGATTCTAGGTAGGCCTCACTCCGTCATCTATTTACTTTAAGGAAAAACATTATTTTCCTTGTCTCTAAGTTGTTCTAGGTTAACCACCAACCTAGGGGATATATTTTTGTCTGTAATCATAAATCCCGTATAACAAATTGGCGACTCCACTGGGGAACAAAGTATTCCCTTGGTGGTTTCCTTATCCATTGTGTTTGATTACCTCCTTAACGGACCTGTGTTGTATCATCCAACCAAGAACAAACCTAGGAAGTGATTTCATTGAACCTTTTTTGCAATTTTTGTGTCAGATTTCTCTTTCCCACGCCCAACATACACTTTGTGCTTTTGACAGAGCATTGAACCTCACCCTAGCCCACTCTGCACCAACGTTGGCCCCTGTTTTTGCATGAATTGTTCCTTGGTTTTTAATCCTATCTTTGGTCAACCTACTTCCAGTTGAACTTCCCTGAGTCTTCAATGTCTTCTGGTCTCTCTAAAGCCTCCATTTGGTTTGCATTTGTGTTGTTTTCCTTTGGTAAGAATTGGTTTTTATTTTTCTTTATTCTTATCACTTGGTCACTTGCAAACTGTTTTTGTTTGGTTGTTGGTCACTATGATGAATTATTGTTTTAGTCCTCATTTTGAAAAGTGTAATTGAATCAGTAATTGAAAATTTTCATCTTAGTTTTCTCCATTTCAAAAATTAAGTGTGGTGAAAAGAAAAATTTTGCATCGACATTTAGGGTTTTGCATGTGCATTGGCATAGGAATAGTTGCATCCGAAAGGAAAATTGCATCTTGCATCTCGTTTGCTGCATCTTGATTGTTTAAGCCCTTCCTTAGATATATTTTCATTGAAAGAGAAAGAATTTCTATTTTCTCATGCTAGATTTGCATTTTAGGATATTCAGGTGACATTCGTGGTGAGCCCTAAAACTGAAACATAATAAAAGGTAAACAGTAAAATTGATTGAATCAACCTAAAGAACATTTGAAACATTAACAGAAACATTTAGAGGTCTAGGCTAGAGATGTGTTCTAGCATCGTTAGTTGTTGTTGGTTGCCAACGTTGCATCCGGGGGGGTGAAATCTTGTTCCACGTATGTGAGTGTATCAAAATGTACTCCTTGTAGCTTTGGGTATATTGGTGGCGCTCCATGCACGTCAAGTATATGGGAACGCTCTCATCGAATGATTACACATTAGAAATTACTACTACAGACTGCACTCCCACATATTGTCGCGTAATAATTTGTCACTGGGCTACACTACAAAACAAATTCCTGAAAAACTAGCTATTGTGGACGGACATATGAATCTAGAGACGTATTCCAATGAAGGCAATTAGCACTAAAACCCTTGCAACAAAAAAATGATAATTTCAGGGAATGTTCTTTCATAGTTCACCATAGTCATCAACCAAAAGCATACATAGAGGCCAATATCTCCTAGAGAGCCAAAATTCTTATTACTCAATTAAGGACTAATTCTCATCAACTCCGTTGTGAAACAAGGCGCTGGAAAAGGCCAAAGGAAGTGTGGGAGGAAAGAGTAAGCATTTTTTGTTCTTCTGGAAAAGTAGAAACATAAAAACATTTCATATTAGAATGTGAGGCCTTCAAAGACAACAAGAAAACTTATGCAAACATGTTAGCAACTAGCTCTTGGGGTAATCTATTTAGCAAGGGGTTTGTTGAGAAGATGGGAGCATTTATTTTGAAGCTTCACATAAAAAGGGTCGAATAAATTAAGCAGATGAAGAAGCAATCTGTCCCATAAGCTATGTTCAGCCTCGTAGATGTTAAAATAATTTTCTTTCTTCTTCTTTATTTCTTTCATTGTCTCTTGTATCTACTTCAATTATGCTCTATACATTTCCTATAGAACATGAAGTTTAACTGTTATTTTGATGGATTGTACGCTAGTTATGGTTCATACACAACGTTGAATGGTCACGCACGCTGATTTATTTAAGACTTCACTTGGTGATGGAATGGTGATGCAGGAGCATTTAGCTCAACAATTTCATCATAATCTAGTTAACTTAGGGGTCTTGTGTTTTCAAGGAAGTGGGATTCCTATGTATGTAATTATTAATGTTTTGAGTGGTTAAAGTAGGAATTAATTAGATAAGTGTGAGGATATTTGTAAATGGTCTCAAGTGTAGGAGAACATGAGTGATTAATGATGATGAGAGAGTTGGAAATCAATTGTAACTCTTATAGGTCTCATGATTTGAGGAACTAGAGAGGATTCTTAGGGATAAGTAGGAGTTAAAAGTGGATTTAGAAAATTTTCAGGAGTTAGTTCAACAAATTAAGGATCTGAACTAGAATTAGTTCAACAGAACCTTTTTATATAAAAGTAAGCCTAAAAGGCTGAGAGCAGTTAGTAAGTCAATAGATAGAGAGTTAGGAAACAGGGTTTCTCTGTAAGCGTACGGGCAGGCAGGAAAACAGAGGCCACTGATCATAAAATCATGCCAGAGAGAGAGACGCTTGTGTAAATATATGGTTATTAATATAAACAACACAATTTTTGGTTTGCATGTGTGTGTTGAGTAATTCAATTATAATCTGTGTGTGAACTCGAATATTTTGCGTAAGAGAGGTTGCAAGGGGAGTTCGACAGAATACACAGAGAAGAAGAATGATATAGAGGATTGTAATGGGTCCTTGTAACGATTGAAGGTTCAAAGTAAAGTCCAGAAGTGATCGTGATTAATAAGAGCATGCAGAGTTAAGATTAGGAGGGAGCCGTGTAGTAGTACAACGAAAGAACCAGAAACCCTGAAGTAATTTGAAACCACATAAGAACATTGAAGAACGGAAAAAACAAAGTAAAGGCGTGACTAGTAACCGCAGCGGGGGTAAATAATATGGAATGCCTTGATCGCGGTTGAAGGCCCGCAGTTGTTCTTAACTGTCGATTGCAAAATTCAGATGTTGATGTCATAATCAGCTACAAGGGTTGAAAGCTTTATAACCCATGTGCTAATTGAAGACCCGCAGACCGTGGGATCAAGAACCAGATCGACGACAAAGATGTAATCGCAAATTGTATTCGGTAAAAGAGTTTGGGTCTGTGATAAACCTAGATTTGGGATATTGCGATGTCGATATTTGCGATGGACTATGGACTGTCAAATCAAAGGGTTGATCGAACGGTGGAGGTTAACTCTCAAATTTCGCAGGAATCATGTGCTAGCAGATTGTGAAAATTGCGATATACGATGAGTCGAGAATGCGATGGAGCATCGACCGTTGGATCGTGAAGCTGAACAACGATGGAGATTGAAGAACAACAAAAAGGCTTGGGAAAGGGCGGACCCAAGAAGGTGATGGACGAGGTTTTATCATATTTAGAATCCGGGTTGTAATCGCATATCAAATGCGATAAAGAGTCATGTGTTAGTGGATCCACGAGATCGTTATTGCGATTGCAATAAAGGTAGGCCTCAAGAAATGTGCAAAGGCCGAGGAAAGCGCGAAAAAGGTATGGTTTATGTATGATTCGTGGAGTATTTCTATTATATAAGGTTATAATAGAAATAAAGTGCCGATAGAAGGTTTAGGAAGCTTTATGAGGGGAATAAGTCCCGATATAAAATATGAATTAAGACTAGACCGTGGTTAATTATAAATCGTTTCCGCATGAGATTTAGTGAAGGGGGCCTTAAACCTTAACTTATGAAGGTTTAACCAGGCAGGTCATTGAAATTCCTGGGATTTATGAGATTATGCATTTTATATGCATACTATGGGTATATGTGGGTTTTCCTACGTTAAAGTGGTATCAGAGCTAGTTAAAGCTCTTTTTAATTAAAGCATAATTATGCAGAATACAAGTGTGAGTGCAAAAGAAAGAGGAGATCAGGTTATTTGAATCTAATAAGTAGAAGACATGACATAAGATGGGAGTAAGTGATATTCTTAAGAAGAGATTGCGGAAGCATAAGGAAAGCACAGTGATGTTTGTTTTCTTGAGGAAAGTGGAGGTTCACTCAAATGTGAAGAATGGATGGAGAATGCTTGTGAAGCCATGCAAATATTGTTTTATTTAACTCTAGCTTTACTTTTGCAGGTTTAAGATAGAGTAAAGATTGATAGAAGCAGATAGACAAGGAAAGTTGTATGTGTTCTAAAGAACAAAGTGAATGGAAGACTAGATAAACAAGTGGCAGTGAACTTGAAGAATCCAATTGAAGGTTGGACAGAAAGGATAAGAGCATTCTGAGAAGGAAGCTGAGCAGAAGCATTTTAAGGTGGCCATAGGAATTTGGCAGCAGCAAGCTTTGAAAGCTTGGAAATGATCTTTGGTTTAGATATCATTGATATGCAGGTAACAACAGTTAGCGAAGCATCTCAGCAAAAGAATCACATCCTGAAGAGCAGCGATGAAGGAAGCCATCAAAGGAAGGTGAGAAGATTGTAGCGACCTAAAGCAAGGAGTGCTCAATTGGTTCTAGAGGAAAGAACCATAGAAATGCTAAAAGATTGAGCTCAGAAGAAAGAAGCTTAGTGAGGCATATGTAGCAAGAAGGCGACTTGTTACTACAGAGTTATGGTTGTAGCTCACGAAGGCAATTTCACAAAGGATGTGGGTAGAATTGCTAAGGGATGAAGAAAGTTGGTAAGAGTTTTTGAGTGAAAGAAGAGGTGGTGAGAACCTAGTATTTCATTTGTGATTGAATTACTAGAGGACAATTGTGTTCTTAAAATGTGTAGATGAGTTGGAGCCTAGAGGGAGTAGAGAGAAGTGCTCAAAAGTGGTTCCAAAGACAGACAACCAAGTGCTTTCCAAAAGACCAAGTACATAGGAAAGCTTGGTGAGGTAAGTGGCAGCAGGGAGGACTTGCTGTTGCAGAGGCTTTCATGCAGCTCATAGTGAATGAGTGAGAAACTCATAGAGATGGAGAAGAAGATGACTATTGATAGTCATAGCAGAGGTTCTGGGGAAGACCACAACATAAGAAAAGTGAAGAAGGAGAATGCCAAGACAAATGGCAAGAGAATGAGTCAAGAGGAAATTGACAAGGAAATTGCATAGATGAAAGAACAACTCAATGTATTAATGATGATACTTGAGGAAATCCAAAGACTAGGTTGGGTCTTGAAGAAAAAGCCAATGAAGTGGCATAAGTTATAGAGAAGGCTACATAAGAGACAAGAGCCTAGTGGAAGAACTCAGAGAGGCTGAGTTGGAAATGGAAGTGTCCATTTGTGAACCAGAGCAGGGTGAAGTTTTGGGTAAAGATGAAGAGTTGAAGATTGGAACTTCAAGTGAGACCGAAGGGTCACATGATTTTAAATCTGATAATCTAGGTATGTTTGCAGGTGAAACATGTGAAGAAAGACAATTTGCTGATATTGTCATAAGGAAGGAGGAAGAAGACAAGAAAAATCTAAGTTTTGTTCTCAACGAAGATGAAATAGATAGGTCTCATGTAAATGCCTGTACACAGTTGGGAAAATGTTTTATTTTTCAGCATATTGCAAGGACTAAAAGTAGAGGAAGTTGAACTCATGAGGATGGTCAAAAGAAAGAAGTAGATGAGAAGGATATCAAGCAATCAAGTGAAGGACTTGATGAGATTGAAGGGAAGACCATTGAAATACTTCTAAGTCATGTAAAGAACTTGGAATAGCAGGAGGACTTGGTGAATCATCAAATAATATCATGATGTCTTGTGGTTTTACAACTGAAAAGTTGTGTGTGAATGCAGGTATTGTAGAAGACAAACCATTTTATGGAACTATCTTGAATAAAGCTGAAAATTGGCAAGCAAAATATGATGATGTCTGTATTACAAATGAAGATCAAGTTGAGTTATTACAATAGAAGGAATTCATAAATTCCTTGCTTACTAGAGGAAATGTCTTTAATAGAGATGAGATAGATATGTCTTATGATAAGGAATTTGTTATTGATGAGGATAAAGAGGAATTGATTTTCTTAAATTGTCAAAGGGAAAATGATGGACAAACATATAAAACTATCACAAAGATGGAGGATCAGAATTTTATTCTAATTAAGAATGAAGAAGTAATGTCAAAAAGAAGTTATAGTTGTGTCAAAGAATAAGATAGTGAGGATTGTACAAAGATTTTAGAAGAAACTCCAAGTGAAATGGCAAATTTATGGCATGAATTAAGTCTTTTGGAGAAAAGGCTAGAAAACCAAGATGTAAGTGTTCATGTTGTAAAATCAGAACTGAATGAGAATGAAGATATTCGCTACAGTGGACAAGGACATGAATACATCATTAAAACAAATGGTGTGGAGAAGAGACTAACTGACAGTCTCGTGAATTCTGTTGAGAATTCAAATCAACATACTGATGGGCTGATAGAGGAGGAAGAATCATAGCAACATACTGATGTGTTGCCAGTGGAGGAAAAGGCACTGAGGCCTTATGCTTTTTATTTTAACAATTGTTTATGATTGCAGGTTGTGATGAAGATACTGCTGCAAAGACAAAATAATATTTAGCATAGAAGAACAGTCAAAGGAAGGAAGAAAAGGAAGATTCCATGATAATACTTAGCCCACAGAATGAAAACATTACATCATTGGAAAGTAAATTTGCAGACAAGGAGCGAAAACTAGATGTTGGAGAGGGAGATATCTTCAAGGATATTCAAGAAGTTTGGGTGGAAGCAATATCTACAACAATACATGGAGCAATATCAAGAGTAATAGCAAAACCTAAAGTAGAAAAAGCTGAAGAAAGTAATTAACAATTTAAATATGAATGGGCAACATGCAGTGAGATGCAGAATGTGAAGGTGTCGAAGTTCGTGGACAACAACAACAAACTGAAGCAAAGAGAAAGAGATAGCAATAAGTGGCAGAGTATGGACCAGTCCAAGGATGTGTTGAAGATGGAGATTGAAGAGTAATAGCAAATAATGGTGAAGTAGTCTATATAGAGGAGATTGATAGCAGCAGGAAGTATGATCAATCATAACTTGAATGTGATTGACAAGGAGAGGAAGATAAACCAGAAGACAACATAATTACAATAGCAACAAAGGTGTAAGACATTTGGGAAATTACAAACTAAGGTTTGGGACCCTGGAGCTTTCTTATCAACATATGAAGACACATAATTAGGAGATCATGAATGTTTTATACTTTGGGAGTCTGATGCGGGAGCATTCAACTCAACAATTTCATCATAATCTAGTTAACTTAGGGGTCTTGCGTTTTCAAGGAAGTTGGATTCCTATGTATATAATTATTAATGTTTTGAGTGGTTAAAGTAGGAATTAATTAGATAAGCGTGAGGATATTTGTAAATGGTATCAAGTGTAGGAGAACATGAGTGATTAATGATGATGAGGGAGTTGGAAATCAATTGTAACTCTTATAGGTCTCATGATTCGAGGAACTAGAGAGGATTCTTAGGGATAAGTAGGAGTTAAAAGTGGATTTAGAAGATTTTCAGGAGTTAGTTTAGCAAATTAAGGATCTAAACTAGAATTAGTTCAACAAAACCTTTTTGTATAAAGGTAAGCCTAAAAGGCTAAGAGCGGTTAGTGAGTCAGTAGTTTGAGAGTTAGGAAACAGGATTTGTCTGTAAGCGTATGGGCAGGCAGGAAAACAAAGGCCACTGATCAGAAAATCAGGACAAAGAGAGAGAATCTTGTGTATATATATGGTTATTAATATAAACAACACAATTCTAGGATTGCGTGTGCGTGTGTGGAGTAATTCAATTATAGTCTGTGTGTGAACTTGAATATTCTGCGTAACAGAGGTTGCAAGCGGAGTTCGACAGAATACATAGAGAAGAAGAACGATATAGAGGATCGTAATGGGTCATTGTAACGATTGAAGGTTAAAAGTAAAGTCCAGAAGTGACCGTCATTAACAAGAGCACGCAGAGTTAAGCTCAGGAGGGAGTCGCGCAACAGTACAATGAAAGAACCAGAAACCCTAAAGTAATTCGAAACCATGGAACAAAATTGAAGAACAACAAAAAAAAGAAGTAAAGAGGTGACTAGTAACCATAGCGGGGGTAGAGAATACGGAATGCCTTGATCGTGGTTGAAGGCTCACAGTTGTTCTTAACTGTTGATTGAAAAACTCAAATGTTGACGTCATAATCAACTACGGGGGTTAAAAGCTTGATAACCCACGTGCTAATTGAAGACCCGCAGACCCTCGGATCAAGAACCAGATCGACGGTGGAGATTTAATCGCAAATCACATTCGGTAAAAGAGTTTGGGTCTGCGAAAAACCCAGATTTGCGATGAGCCGAGATTTGCGATGGATTATGGACCGTCAGATCAAAGGGTTGATCAAACGACGAAGGTTAACTCTCACGTTTCATAGGAATCAAGTGTTGGTGGATTGTGAAAACTGCAATATGCGATGCGCCAAGATTGCGATGGAGCGTCGACCATTGGATCGTGAAGCTGATCAACGACGAAGATTGAAGAACAACGGAAAGGCTTGGGAAAGGGCGACCCCAAAAGGTAATGGACGATGTTTTATTGTATTTAGAATCCGGGTTGTTATCACATATTGGATGCGATAAAGAGTCATGTGTTAGTGGATCCGCAAAATCGTTATTGCGATTGCGATAAAGGTAAGCCTCGAGAAGTGTGCAAAGGCCAAGGAAAGCACGTAAAAGGTATGGTTTATGTATGATTCGTGGAGTATTTATATTATATATGGTTATAATAGAAATAACGTGTCGATAGAAGGTTTATGGGTAAGTCTATGAAGAACCATAGTTATAGAATGGGGTTGGTTATATATGTGTTGCATAAGGATTAATTAAAGTTTAAGGAAGGTTTAAGAGGGGAATAAGTCTCGATGTAAAAGATGAATTAAGACTAGACTGTGGTTAATTATAAATCGTTTCCACATGAGATTTAGTGAAGGGGGCCTTAAAACTTAACTTATGAAGGTTTGACCAAGCATGTCGTTGAAATTCCAGGGATTGATGAGATTATGCATTTTATATGCATACTATGGGTATACGCAGGTTTTCCTGTGTCAAAGTGGTATCAGAGCTAGTTAAAGCTCTTTTTAATTAAAGCAAAATTGTGCAGAATACAAATGTGATTGCAAAAGAAAGAGGAGATCAGGTTATTTGAATCTGATAAGTAGAAGACATGACATAAGATGGGAGTAAGTGATATTCTTAAGAAGAGATTGCAGAAGCATAAGGAAAGCATAATGATGTTTGTTTTCTTGAGGAAAGTGGAAGTTCACTCCAATGTGAAGAATGGATGGAGAATGCTTGTGAAGCCATGCAGGTATTGTTTTATTTTAACTTTGGTTTGAGTTTTGTAGGTTTAAGATAGAGTAAAGATTGACAGAAGCAGATAGACAAGGAAAGTTGAATGTGTTCTAAAGAACAAAGTGAATGGAAGACTAGATAAACAAGTGGCAGTGAACCTGAAGAATCCAACTGAAGGTCAGATAGAAAGGATAAGAGTGTTCTTAGAAGGAAGCTGAGAATGAGCATTTTAAGGTGGCCGTAGGAATTTGGCAATAGCAAGCTTTTGAAAGCTTGGGAATGATCTTTGGTTTGGATATCGTTGATATGTAGGTAACAATAGTTAGTGAAGCATCTCAGCAAGAAGATCACAGGCTGAAGAGCAGTGATGAAGGAAGCTAGCAAAGGAAGGTGAGAAGATTGCAACAACCTAGAGCAAGGAGTGCTCAATTGGTTCTAGAGGAAAGAACCAGATAAATGCTAAAAGGCTAAGCTTAGAGGAAAGAATCTTAGTGAGGCATATGTAGCAAGAAGGAGACTTGTTACTGTAGAGGTATGGTTGCAGCTCACGAAGGCAATTCCACAAACGATGTGGGTAGATATGCTAAGGGATGAAGAAAGCTAGTAAGAGTTTTTGAGTGAAAGAAGAGGTGGTCAGAACCTAGTATTTCATTTTTGATTGAAGTACAAGAGGGCAATTGTGTTCTTAAAAGGTGTAGATGAGTTGAAGCCTAGAGAGAGCAAAGAGAAGTGCTCAAAAGAGGTTCCAGAGACAGAGAACCAAGTGCTTTCCAAAAGGCCGAGTACAAAGAAAAGCTTGGTGAGGTAAGTGGCAGCAGGGAGGACTTGTTGTTGCAGAGGCTTTAATGTATCTCATAGTGAATGAGTGAGAAACTCATAGAGATGGAGAAGAAGATGATTACTGATAGTCATAGTAGCGGTTCTGAGGAAGACCGCAGTAGAAGAATAGTGAAGAAGGAGAATGCCAAGACAAATGGCAAGAGAATGACTCAAGAGGAAATTGACAAGGAAATTGCAGAGATGAAAGAACAACTCAATGTATTATTGATTATACTTAAGGAAAGCCAAAGACTAGGTTGGGTCTTGAAGAAAAAGCTAGTCAAGTTGCATAAGTTACAGAGAAGGCTACGACAGAGTTAAGTGAAGAGCTTGGTGGAAGAACTAGAAAGGCTGAGTTATAAATGGAAGTGTCCATTTGTGAACCAGAGTAGGGTGAAGTTCTGGGTAAAGATGAAGACTTGAAGATTGGAACATCAAGTGAGACCGAAGGGTCACATGATTTTAAATCTGATATTTTGGGTATGTTTGCGAGTGAAACATGTGAAGAAAGACAATTTGCCAATATTGTCGTAAGGAAGGAGAAAGGGAGAAAGAAGACAGGCATAATCTAAATTCTGTTATGAAAGAAGATGAAATAGATAGGTCTCATGTAAATGCCTATACATAGTTGGGAAAAGGTTTTATTTTTTTGCATATTGCAAGGACTGAAAGCAGGGGAAGTTGCACTCATGAGGATGGTCAAAAGAAAGAAGTAGAGAAGGATATCAAGCAATCAAGTGAAGGACTTGATGAGATTGAAGGGAAGACCATTGAAATACTTGTGAGTCATGTAAATAACTTGGAACAACAAGTGGACTTGGTGATTGAATCATCAAATAAGATCATGAGGTCTTGTGGTTTTACAACTGACAAGTTGTGTGTGAACGCAGATATTGCAGAAGACAAACCATTTTATCAAACTGTCTTGAATATGATGATGATTGTATTACAAATCAAAATCAAGTTGAGTTATTACAGTAGAAGGAATTCGTAAATTCCTTGCTTACTGGAGGAAATGTCTTCAATAGAGATGAGATAGTTATGTCTTAGGGTAAGGAATTTTCTATTGATGAGGACAAAGAGGAATTGATTTTCTTAAATGGTCAAAGGGAAAATGAGGACAAACATCTAAAACTATCACAACGATGGAGGATCAAAATTTTATTCTAATCAAGAAGGAAGAAGTAGTGTCAGCAAGAAGTTATACTTGTGGCAGAGAAGAAGATAGTGAGGATTGTACAGAGCTTTTAGAAGAAATTCCAAGTGAAATGGAAAATTTATGGCATGAGTTAAGTCTTTTGGAGAAAAGGCTAGAAAACCAAAAAGTAAGTGTTCATGTTGTAAAATCAGAACTGAATGAGAATGAAGAAGTTCACTACAGTGGACAAGGACAATAATACATCATTAAAACAGATGGTGTGGAGGAGAGACTAACTGACAGTCTCGTGAATTCTGTTGAGAATTGAAATCAACATACTGATGCGCTGATAGAGGAGGAAGAATCAGAGCAGCATACTAATGTGTTGCTAGAGGAGGAAAAGGCATTGAGGCCTTATGCTTTTTATTTTAACAATTGTTTTATGATTGTAGGTTGTGATGAAGATACCGCTGCAAAGACAAAAGAATATTTAACATAGAAGAACAATCAAAGGAAGGAAGAAAAGGAAGATTCCATGATAATACTTAGCCCATGGAATGAAAACATTAAATCATTGGAAAGTAAATTTGCAGACAAGGAGAAAAAAATAGATGTTGCAGAGGGAGATATCTTCAAGGATATTCAGGAAGTTTGGGTGGAAGCAATATCTACAACAATACATGGAGCAATCTCAAGAGTAATAGCAGATGCTGAAGTAGAAAAAGCTGACGAAAGTAATCAACAATTTAAATATGAATGGACAACGTGCAATGAGATGCAGAATGTGAAGGTGTTGAAGTTCGTGGAAAACAACAACAAACTGAAGCAAAGAGAAAGAGATAGCAATAAGTGGAAGAGTATGGACCAACGGAAGGATGTGTTGGAGATGGAGATTGAAGAGTTATGACAAATAATGATGAAGCAGTCTCTATGGAGGAGATTGATAACATCAGGAAGTATGATCAATCAGAACTTGAACCTGATTGACAAGGAGAGGAAGATAAACCAAAAGACAACATAATTACAATAGCAGCAAAGGTGCAAGGCATTTGGGCAGTTACAAACTAAGGTTTGGGACCCTAGAGGTTTCCTATCAACATATGAAGACACATGATCAAGAGATCATGAATGTTTTCTACTTTGGGAGTCTGATGCAGGAGCATTCAGCTCAACAATTTCATCATAATCTAGTTAACTTAGGGGTCTTGTGTTTTCAAAGAAGTTGGATTCATATGTATGTACTTATTAATGTTTTGAATGGTTAAAGTAGGAATTAATTAGTAAGTGTGAGGATACTTGTAAATGGTCTCGAGTGTAGGAGAACATGAGTGATTAATGATGATGAGAGAGTTGGAAATCAATTGTAACTCTTATAGGTCTCATGATTCGAGGAACTAGAGAGGATTCTTAGGGATAAGTAGGAGTTAAAAGTGGATTTAGAGCTTTTCAGGAGTTAGTTCAATGAATTAAGTATCTAAACTAGAATTAGTTCAACATAACCTTTTTGTATAAAGTTAAGCCTAAAAGGCTGAGAGCAGTTAGTCAGTCAGTAGTTAAAGAGTTAGGAAACAGGGTTTGTTTGTAAGCGTACGAGCAGGCAGGAAAACAGAGTCCACTGATAAGAAAATCAAGCCATAGAGAGAGACTCTTGTGTAAATATATGGTTATTAATATAAACAACGCTTTGCTTGTGCGTGTGGAGTAATTGAATTATAATATGTGTGTGAACTTGAATATTCTGCATAACAGAGGTTGCATGCGGAGTTCGACATAATACACAAAGAAGAAGAATGATATAGAGGATTGTAATGTGTCGTTGTAACGGTTTAAGGTTCAAAATAAAGTCCAGAAGTGACTGTGATTAACAAGAGCACACAGAGTTAAGCTCAGGAGGGAGCACGCAGCAGTACAACGAAAGAACCAGAAACCTTGAAGTAATCCGAAACTACGAAATAACATTGTTGAACAACAAAAGAAAAGTAAAGGGATGACTAGTAATCACAACGGGGTTAGAGAATACGGAATGCCTTGATCGGGTTGAAGTCCCACAGTTGTTCTTAACCGTCGTTTGGAAAACTCAGATGCTGACGTCATAATCAACTATGGGGTTTGAAAGCTCGATAACCCACGTGCTAATTGAAGACCTGCAAACCATCGAATCAAGAACCAGATTGACGACGTATATGTAATCGCAAATCGCATTCGGTAAAAGAGTTTGGGTCTGCGATAAACCCATATTTGTGATATTGCGATGGACTATGGAATGTTAGATCAAAGGGTTGATCAAACGGCAGAGGTTAACTCTCGCATTTCACAGGAATCAAGTGTTGGAGGATTGCGAAATCTGTGATATGCGATGGAGCATCGACCGTTGGATTGTGAAGCTGATCAACGACAGAGATTGAAGAACAACGGAAAGGCTTGGGAAAGGGTGGACCCAGGAAGGTAATGGACGAGTTTTTATTGTATTTAGAATCTGGTTTATTATCGCATATCAGATGCAATAAAGAGTCATGTGTTAGTGGATCCGCGAGATTGTTATTGCGATTGCGATAAAGGTAAGCCTCGAGAAGTGTAAAAAGGCCGAGGAAAGCGCGGAAAAGGTATGGTTTACGTATGATTGGTGGAGTATTTCTATTATATAAGGTTATAATATAAATAAAGCGTCGATAGAAGTTTTATGGGTAAGTCCATGAAGAACCATATTTATAGAGTGGGGTTGGTTTTATATGTGCAACATAAGGATTAATTAAAGTTTAAGAAAGGTTTATGAGGGGAATAAGTCTCGATGTAAAATATGAATTAAGAGTAGACTGTGGTTAATTATAAATCGTTTCTGCATGAGATTTAGTGAAGGGGGGCTTAAACCTTAACTTATGAAGGTTTGACCAAGCAGGTCATTGAAATTCCTTGGATTGATGAGATTATGCATTTTTTATGCATACTGTGGGTATATGCGGGTTTTCCTGCGTCAAAGTGGTATCAAAGCTAGTTAAAGCTTTTTTTAATTAAAGTAGAATTGTGCGGAATACAAGTGTGATTGCAAAAGAAAGAGGAGATCAAGTTATTTGAATCTTATAAGTAGAAGACATGACATATGATGGGAGTAAGTTATATTCTTAAGAAGAGATCGCAGAAGCATAAGGAAATCACAGTGATGTTTGTTTTCTTGAGGAAAATGGATGTTCACTCAAATGTGAAGAATGGATGGAGACTGCTTGTGAAGCCATGCAGGTATTGTTTTATTTAACTCTATGTTGAGTTTTGCAGGTTTAAGATAGAGTAAAGATTGATAGAAGCAGATAGACAAGGAAAGTTGTATGTGTTCTAAAGAACAAAGTGAATGGAAGACTAGATAAACAAGTGGTAGTGAACCTGAAGAATCCAACTGAAGGTGGGACAGAAAGGATAAGAGTATTCTCAGAAGGAAGCTGAGCATAAGCATTTTAAGGTGGCCATAGGAATTTGGCAGCAATAAGCTTTTTAAAGGTTGGAAATGATCTTTGGTTTGGATATCATTGATATGTAGGTAACAAAAATTAGTGAAGCATATCAACAATAAGATCACAACTTGAAGAGCAGTGATGTAGGAAGCCAGCAAAGGAAGGTGAGAAGATTGCAGCAACCTAGAGCAAGGAGTGCTTTGGTTCCAGAGGAAAGAACTAGAGAAATGTTAAAAGACTGAGCTCAGAGGAAGGAAGCTTAGTGAGGCATATGTAGCAAGAAGGAGACTTGTTTTTGCAGAGGTATGGTTGCAGCTCATGAATGAAATTCCATAAAGGATGTGGGTAGAATTGCTAAGGGATGAAGAAAGCTCGTAAGAGTTTTTGAGTGAAAGAAGAGGTGGTCAGAACCTAGTATTTCATTTGCGATTGAAGTACAAGAGGACAATTGTGTTCTTAAAAGGTGTAGATGAGTTGAAGCCTAGAGAGAGCAGAGAGAAGTGTTCAAAGGAGGTTCCAGAGACAGAGAACCAAGTGCTTTCCAAAAGACCGAGTACAAAGGAAAGCTTGGTGAGGTAAGTGGCAGCAGGGAGGACTTGCTGTTGCAGAGGCTTTAACGCAGCTCATAGTGAATGAGTGGGAAACTCATAGAGATGGAGAAGAAGATGACTACTGATAGTCATAGTAGAGGTTCTGAGGAAGACCACAACAGAAGAATAGTGAAGAAGGAGAATGCCAAGACAAATGGAAAGAGAATGACTCAAGAGGAAATTGACAAGGAAATTGTAGAGATGAAAGAACAACTCAATGTATTAATGATGATACTTGAGCAAAGCCAAAGACTAGGTTGGGTCTTGAAGAAAAAGCTAGTGAAGTGGCATAAGTTACAGAGAAGGCTACGACAGAGATAAGTGAAGACCCTGGTGGAAGAACTCAGAGAGGCTGAGTTGGAAATGCAAGTGTCCATTTGTGAACCAGAGCAGGGTGAAGTTCTGGGTAAAGATGAAGACTTGAAGACTGGAACTTCAAGTGAGACCGAAGGGTCACATGATTTTAAATATGATAATTTGGGTATATTTGCAGGTGAAACATGTGAAGAAACACAATTTGCTGATATTGTCATAAGGAAGGAGGAGGAAGATAGGCATAATCTAAATTCTATTATGAAAGAAGATGAAATAGATTTGTCTCATGTAAATGCTTGTACACAGTTTGGAAAAGGTTTTATTTTTCAACATATTGCAAGGACTGAAAGCAGAGGAAGTTGGACCCATGAGGATGGTCAAAAGAAAAAAGAAGTAGAGAAGGATATCAAGTAGTCAAGTGAAGGACTTGATGAGATTGAAGGGAAGATCATTGAAATACTTCTGAGTCATGTAAAGATCTTGGAACAACAGGAGGACTTGGTGATTTAATCATCATATAAGATCATGAGGTCTTGTGGTTTTACAGCTGACAAGTTATGTGTGAATGCAGGTATTGCAGAAGACAAACCATTTTATGGAACTATCTTGAATAAAGCTGAAATTTTCCAAGCAAAGTATGATGATGGCTATCTTACAAATCAAGATCAAGTTGAGTTATTACAACAGAAGGAATTCATAAATTCCTTGCTTAGTGGAGGAAATGTCTTTAATAGAGATGAGACAATTATGTCTTATGATAATGAATTTCCTATTGATGAGGACAAAGAAGAATTGATTTTATTAAATGGTCAAAGGGAAAATGATGGACAAACATCTAAAACTATCACAGAGATGGAGGATCATAATTTTATTCTAATCAAGAATGAAGAAGTAGTGTCAACAAGAAGTTTTACTTGTGACAAACAAGAAGATAGTGAGGATTGTACAGAGCTTTTAGAAGAAATTCCAAGTGAAATGGAAAATTTATGGCATGAGTAAAGTCTTTTGGATAAAAGGCTAGAAAACCAAAAAGTAAGTGTTCATGTTGTAAAATTAGAATTGAATGAGAATGAAGAAGTTCACTACAGTGGACAAGGACAGGAATACATCATTAAAACATATGGTGTGGAGGAGAGACTAACTGACAGTCTCGTGAATTCTATTGAGAATTCAAATCAACATATTAATGTGCTGATAGAGGAGGAAGAATCAAAGCAACATACTGATGTGTTGCCAGAGGAGGACAAGGCATTGAGACCTTATGCTTTTTATTTTAAAAATTGTTTTATGATTGCAGGTTGTGATGAAGATATGACTACAACGGCAAAAGAATATTTACCACAGAAGAACAGTCAAAGGAAGGAAGAAAAGGAAGATCCATGATAATACTTAGCCCATGGAATGAAAACGTTAATCATTGGAAAGTAAATTTGCAGACAAGGAGCAGAAACTAGATGTTGCAGTGGGAGATATCTTCAAGGTATTCAGGAAGTTTGGGTGCAAGCAATATCTACAACAATACCTGGAGTAATCTCAAGAGTAATAGCAGAAGTTGAAGTAGAAAAAGTTGAAGAAAGTAATCAGCAATTTAAATATGAATGGACAATGTGCAGAATGTGAAGGTGCCGAAGTTCATGGACAACAACAACAAACTGAAGCAAAGAGAAAGAGATAGCAATAAGTGGTAGAGTATGGACCATCCCAAGTATGTGCTGGAGATGGAGATTGAAGAGTTGTGTCAAATAATGATGAAGCAGTCTATATGGAGGAGACTGATAGCAACAGGAAGTATGATCAATCAAAACTTGAACCTCATTGACAAGGAGAGGAAGATAAACCAGAAGACAACAAAATTACAACAATAGCAAAGGTGCAAGACATTTGGGCAGTTACAAACTAAGGTTTGGGACCCTGGAGGTTTCCTATCAAAATATGAAGACACATGATCAGGAGATCATGAATGTTTTCTACTTTGGGAGTCTGATGCAGGAGCATTCAACTCAGCAATTTCATCATAATCTAGTCAACTTAGGGGTCTTGTGTTTTCAAGGAAGTTGGATTCTTATGTATGTAATTATTAATGTTTTGAGTGGTTAAAGTAGGAATTAATTAGATAAGTGTGAGGATATTTGTAAATGGTCTCAAGTGTAGGAGAACATGAGTGATTAATGATGATGAGAGAGTTGGAAATCAATTGTAACTCTTATAGGTCTCATGATTCGAGGAATTAGAGAGGATTCTTAGGGATAAGTAGGAGTTAAAAGTGGATTTAGCATATTTTCAGGAGTTAGTTTAGCAAATTAAGGATTTGAACTAGAATTAGTTCAACATAACCTTTTTGTATAAAGGTAAGCCTAAAAGGTTGAGAGCAGTTAGTTAGTCAGTAGTTAGAGAGTTAGGAAACAGGGTTTGTCTGTAAGCCTATGGGCAGGCAGGAAAATAGAGTCCATTGATCAGAAAATCAGGCCAGAGAGAGAGACTCTTGTGTAAATATATGGTTATTAATATAAACAAAACAATTATGGGTTTGCGTGTGTGTGTGGAGTAATTCAATTATAATCTGTGTGTGAACTTGAATATTCTGTGTAACAGAGGTTGCAGGTGGAGTTTGACAAAATACACAGAGAAGAAATATGATATAGAGGATCGTAATGGGTCATTGTAACAATTGAAGGTTCAAAGTAAAGTTCAGAAGTGACCGTGACTAACAAGAGCACGTAGAGTTAAGCTCAGGAGGGAGCCGCGCAACAGTACAATGAAAGAACTAGAAACCTTGAAGTAATTCGAAACCACGGAAGGACATTGAAGAACAACAAAATCAAAGTAAAGATGTGACTAGTAACTGCAGTGGGGGTAGAGAATATGGAATGCCTTGATCATGGTTGAAGGCACGCAGTTGTTCTTAACTGTCGATTGCAAAACTCAGGTGTTGACGTCATAATCAACTACAGGGGTTGAAAGCTCTATAACTCGCGTGCTAATTGAAGACCATAGACCATTGGATCAAGAACTAGATCGAAGACAGAGATGTAATCGCAAATCACATTCGGTAAAAGAGTTTGGGTCTGTGATATACCCAGATTTGCGATATTGCGATGAGCCAAGATTTGCAATGGACTATGGACCGTTAGATCAAAGGGTTGATCTAACAATGGAGGTTAACTCTCACA
This sequence comes from Pinus taeda, assembly GCA_000404065.3. Lineage (NCBI taxonomy): Eukaryota > Viridiplantae > Streptophyta > Pinopsida > Pinales > Pinaceae > Pinus > Pinus taeda. Next base: position 95,404 of record APFE030975450.1, on the reverse strand, counting down.
TTTAGTAGGAATCAAGTGCTGGCGGATTGCAAAAATTGCGATATGCGATAAGTCGAGAATGCGATGGAGCATCGATCATTGGATCGTGAAGCTGATCAACGATGGAGATTGAAGAATAGCGGAAAGGCTTGGGAAAGTGTGGACCCGAGAAAGTAATGGACGAGGTTTTATTGTATTTAGAATTTGTGTTGTTATCGCATATCAGATGTGATAAAGTGTCATGTGTTAGTGGATCTGTGAGATCTTTATTGCGATTGCGATAAAGGTAAGCCTCGAGAAGTTTGCAAAGGCCGAGGAAAGCATGGAAAAGGTATGGTTTACGTATGATTCATGGAGTATTTATATTATATAAGGTTATAATGGAAATAAAGTGCCGATAGAAGGTTTATAGGTAAGGCTGTGAAGAACCATAGTTATAGAGTGGGGTTGGTTATATATGTGCGGGCATAAGGATTAATTAAAGTTTAAGGAAGGTTTATGAGGGGAATAAGTCCTGATGTAAAAGATGAATTAAGACTAGACTGTGGTTAATTATAAATCGTTTCGGCATGAGATTTAGTGAAAGGGGCCTTAAACCTTAACTTATGAAGGTTTGACCAAGCAGGTCATTGAAATTCTTGGGATTGATGAGATTATGCATTTTATATGCATAATGTGAGTATATTTGGGTTTTCCTGCGTCAAATGATGGGTTGATTAAACCATGCGTTGAAGGAAGTATTATGTGCATTGATTGGTTATGAATGCGAATTCATTTACCAATGTAAAATCCATTTGGTACTGTTTGAAGTTTGTGCTATGTAGAGTACTAGAACCTACATTGAATGGTGCGGTGAGTTTGGAACGATGTTCTTCACTTGTGCGTTGAAACTCTATGTTAAACAACGAGTAGGTCGGTTCCTTGTTGGTGCATTGTTTTGAAAGGGTCATTTTATTTAAAGGTTTCGTATGGTTGGCATGGTCGTGGTCCTTGTGAGCAGTTTAATCATTGAATGAAGCGTTGGAATGGGTGTGCTCTTTGTTGCTTTGTGCAATTGCTGATACGTCATGTGCGTTGATCCATTTATGTTGAAGTCTGTGAGTTAATTATGAAATTCGATGGTTCATTTATATTTGGGCAATATATGAAAACATATATTATATGTGATGGTATATATATTTGATAATTGAGCGTTGGTATATATTTGAGGTATGTGTTCGTTGGTTCTTACTATATGTTGTTTGTTGCTACATTCATTTAAATACTACGTGAATTGTTGCAACTGCCATTTCTTATATAGCGAGTGGTTGGTTCAAATTATATGTTGGTTTGTGCTCTTCATATACATTGGTTGAGATTGGATGGTGACACTCTCAATATATATATATATATATATATAGATATATATATATAAAATTTAGCTTGGAGTAGTGTTGGTTGTATTTTTAATAATAATAAAAATAAAATTGATACTTTTTATTTATTGTCTTTATTTTATGTTGAAAAAATTGTAAGACTTAGTGAAGTATTAGAGTTGTTGAAAATTTTGATACATTCTACTATTCATAATATAGTAAAAGTAAGTAAAGTCACTCTCATAGACATTCTAATATATCTGTAAAATGCACATGAAAAGATAGAGTTTCTGCAACTTGAATCACAGTTACAATAAGATGAGTTACATCAGAAAATGCATCATTCTAAACTTGTTTTTGTTGAGAACAATCCTTTATTTGAGGTCGAAACAAACACCCATCAGCCACCAGCAATTGATAAAGTCAGTAAATTTGAGGTTGATCCCCATGAAGTGTCAATTTCAGAAGCAATTTGCATAAGATGCAGAAGTCCAGTTCTACTTCCAAAGCCCATCATCCGACCTTAGGAAAATCTTGTCAACAACAAACACATAATCGATATTGGATATGACAAGGGTGTGTCCTTTCATATTCCAAACTATTCTAAGCCAATACAATTTCTCTAAGACGATTCATCTTCACCTTTTTTTGCTCCTCCATAATAACAAACTGTGAAATGACAACATTGTGACAGAGTTGGCCATGTGAAAGATCATTGTTTTGATCTTCACCCGTGTAATCATCGTGGTCATCACAATCATCATTCAAACACATGTTTTAGAAACAAGCCTCCTGCAAGAAAAAAATATTCATCTTGGATGGATCACTTCTTGGCAATGGGCTTCAACATCCAATAAGATATTTCACTCATATCACAAAACTTGTTCTCAAGTTTTGAAATGTATTGCAGTTGAGTTTTCTTCATCTTCTCACCTTGTATCTGACACGGGGGGAATTGATGGTCATCTACAATTTTCAAAGATAAATCAAGTGAGCCTGAGCCAAAACTTGAACCTGCTACTTGAGCCTACAACCATAGATATGCATACCCAAATACAGAGTTGTAGCCAGAGATAGAGAAACCCCCTAGCATGATGTTGATGCTGTTGGACCCACCAACATGTCAAGGGGATCTCCCCGGTAAGAAATCCCAATTAGACCTTAGACCATTTGATGTAGGAGTCCCAGCAGTGGGTTGTAAGGTAATGCCTTGACCGCAATGTCGCACAGAGGCAAGTAGAATAACTCTGTCAGCAACAAGGTTGTGACTGATGTAGTGAGTCAAGGAAGGTGTATGAGAGGTTCCAACACATCGAAAGGGGAAGGAGTTGAAGGCAAGTTCTAGGTTGAAAGGGATCAATCCCAACTCGACTAAGAACACACAACACAAAGGACATGCACAACTTCCGGCGGAGCTGTCCCCTCGAATGTTGCAGTCACATCGTACAAGGTAAGATAACACGTACAACACTCACGGATTAGTCCGAGATGAGTGTGATGGTTGTTATAGCAAGGTTCAAGTGAAAGGTCTGTCTAATTTTCGACAGAGCAGTCGACACAGACGATGACAACAGCATATGCAACACATTAACAACAAGATTCATATAATTGCATGTGAATCAATTCATACACAAGTACGTAAGTTAAACAACACATATCATTAAAGCAACCAGAGCAATCCAACTACAATAACAACATATGCATGAAAATTAACTGGCTCTTATTATATAAAGAAGTGTAAGTCACAATCATACAATACATCCATGTAAACTTGCTAGCCCCAACATTGGAACGTTAAAGCCACATTTGCCTGCTCCTCCAAAGAGATTTGTTAGCTCCGTGCAGTGGAGAAGCCAAGGCGCGTTACAATATTGTCCAAGCCTTCTTCAAAATAGTCTTAGTAGAAGCTTGGTTGACCAAAAGCCTATCCAATGAGTTATGAGGGACTATTTATAACAAAGGGTGGGGTGACCCTTGACATTCCCCTTTGTGACAGTTCAACTATCCTCATGACTCTTCACCTACCCTATCACTGTTACATCCAACCATTGACACTTGAATTACACTTGAAATGACTCAACATTAAAATGCACATGTACTCATGTGAGACAACATGGCTTGAGCAAGCCTTGCAAGACATCACTAACACTCAATCCGCTGTGATGAGACCAAATCTTTGACACACTTGTGATGGTGAAGGTGGTGATATGATGCCAAGCTTGGTCGTCCGTGATGGTGTGCATGCCCCTCATGGTGACATATTGCTGAAGCAAAATCTTGCCTCTGTTGCAATTGGTGCATTGGTTCAACCCCTTCATCCAACTTGTCTGCTAACATGCACATGGTCTTCTTGGGTAAGGTTGAACCGTAAACACATTGATGCGTAGTGTCTGTGCTAATCCTCAAGTGTGTGCTAGTGGTCATGTGCATTAACTTGCCGAAGTACATGTTCAACCCCAATTGGACTTGCTTCTCTTCTTCGCCTCTTAAGTGTGTTGAATGGGTTGGATTTCATGCGTACGCTCAACCACATGCATGCTACTGAATCGTTTGCATGCGATCAACAACATTCCTCACCATGTCTACTCTGTGTTAGCTATTGGGATGGGTTTTTAACTTGTATGGGCACAGTCTCATCCATGAGCGCACGTTGCGCCCACTGTTGTTCCTGATCCTTTTGCAACTCATTCGTCTGTCTGTGCAGCTTCATGTTCTTCCTGAGTTGTTAAGCACATTCAACTCCTTCTTTGTTACATCTTTTGCCTTCACACAATCTTCATGTCTCACCGTCACTCCATAGCTGGAGTCTTTCATCATCAATGGACCTGCTTGAGCTTTCAACCTTATTCCGCCTCCGTGTTGTCAACAACCCTCTTCTTGCATTCATTTCATTTGGTGTTCTGTCTTCAACTATTGTTCATGATGCCTCCTGTTGTGATGTTGCCGCTTGATGTCCTTGTCTATGAATAGCTTGATGTCTTCATGAGTAGGCAAGCTCATAGACACTTGATCGACTACATCCCCAAGCATGCTTTGAGTGGTGTCCTCATCTCTGCTCTCCTGGAAACCATTGTACCTATAATGCTGAGAGGCATATGAACACCTGCAATACCTGGAGACATGGAAACACTCATAAGAAAAAATCTGTCAGTTGAAAACCAAAATGAACATGAGAACTAACTTGCAACATACCTAGGTGAATGATCATGAAGGTTGAGCAATTTCAGTCGGGAGGTCGGGAGACCGACTGCCAAGACTACTCAAGGCACAGTCTGGGCTGCTGGGAGACTGGATGACTGAAGGAACTGCGCAATGCACAGTCCAGTCTGGTTGTTAACTGCTGGGATTTGCGCAATGCGCAATTCCAGTGGGGAAGGACTACCGGCCTAGGGATAAATCTGCGTAATTTCTTGGGCTAAGCCACCACTGTCCTCCAAAAATACGCAAAATGGTCCTGGAGGTCAGTGCTGGGTAGGAATGCCCAAATATGGAGAGGAATGTGAGCCTTCCTTTCCTAGATTGCACAATGCAGCCTTGGTGAAGGCAGAGCGCAGGCCAAGATTAACCCGACTCGTCGACAAACGACTGAAAGCAAGTAATTCAGTGAATGCATGGTGACACTAAGTGATAGCAGAAGTGATTGAGAGTGCATGCAAAACATGAATGAAATATGTAGCAAACAGATCAACATGCATGTGGGTGAGGCAATTCACTGGTTGGGCAAACGTCTATTCAAAACAGTTTCATGCCTGCGATAGCAGTGGTATAGCAACGAAAACTGAAATAGAGCTAGGACAAGCTAGTATATATGTAAACGACAACAATCGTTCAAAGAAATCAAGCAAACAATACTCCTACAAGTGAAAACACAAAAAGCGACAAAAATGTAGCACAATGCATGGGAAGCGAGCTTACCCCAAAATAGCTGAGCTGAATGTGCCGAATACTCCCAGATGTGATGTGGGATGTTAGAGCTGCAAGGTTGATGTGAGGAATGAGCTTTGCAGTGTCCGGTTGATGAGTTTTGATAACATTGAGGTTGTGACGTGCATGCCATGAATCTAGGGGAAGCAACACTTGGTGGGAGGCTTCGGAATTGCTACTTGCATGTAACCTCCAACTGCTAAACATAGATCCCTGAAACAAGGGATGTCTTTGCACGTTGCCTCGGGATAAGCAACCCATTGATGCAAGTATATTTTGCTCAATCCTAGAGGGAACCGGTCAACTCAGCTGCACATGCAAGTGACTGCTCGTCTGTTGGAGAAAAATGTGCATTTCTGGCTAGGAGTTGGGCTAGATGCCCAAGAGATTTACACAATTTTTGGGCAGAGCAGCTGAATGCTACCCAAATTTGCACAAATCCTAGGCTGAACAACCTACTACTGGGAAAGTTTGCGGAAATCCTACTGGGAGGGTTGGCTAGCAGGATTACGCAATCCTGTAGCCCAGTAGGATGTCAGAGAGGTTTGGGAAATTCTTGGAGGGAAGGCTAGTTGCCCTACAGAAATGCAAAATTTTCAAGGGGAGGCTACTTAGCCTACAACTGGACCATGTCCGGGTGAGCAACCGATGAAGGGAAGAGATTAAATTGTGATCGACAGGCTGCCTTTGTGCAAGAAAGACACTGAAGCTTGAGGACTTGATGAAGGAAGGCAAGGTATTGTGTAAGGTTGGTAGGGAGGCTCCAAAATAGGATAAGGAAAATTTTTGGAGGGTATTTGTAGCCGCTACAACACTTGGCGACACATAGTTAAAACTCCAGCTCTCTGAATAGACCTTGTTCATGGAAAGCAAGTCTAACACTTCCAGAAGTATTGTTCAGGGCTTAGCTCATCTTGATTTCACACTAGCTTGATTGTAAGATGTAGCACCCGCTAGACTCTTAGTCAATTGACACACATTCCAATTCAAGGCAACACGGTTGTGTCAATTAGGGTTGATGGGTATATAGGTGCACAAGCAATATAGTTGTCAGAGTGTAAGTTTCATCTCTAGTGTTGCTCCACTGCCCGCAGGCCTGGACAGTACCTCAGTGGAGTCAGATAGGAACACAAGCATGGCTCTGCTGCCAGTGAGCCTGGTCAGTACCCCAGTAGAGTTACTTGCATCACCTCCTTGTCTAGGAAGACTTTCTCATTTTTCACCTTATTCATTTTGTCCATTTTGAATTTTTTGACTTTTCATTTTTTCATTTTCACTGTGCATAACACTTATTCGTTTCAGAGGTAGAATAGGGATCCCGACTTGTTGAGAGCATAGGAGGTTGTTCTAGTAGAGAAGTAGTTTATTATATCTCTGACGTGCTTGTTAAGGTTTTCCCCCTCATCTTACTCTACTTGACTGAGCTGAGAAGGGTTAACCCAAAAACAACCGACTAGAGTAGGCGACACTAGTTAGCGTGCAAGTCTTATGTTTTTCACCAAGGTTCACTTTGAACAGTACATATTTTCCTTCGACTTGTCATGAACTAAGAGTAGCAAGCTCATCATACAGAGGCAAGATGATAGATAACCAAGTAGTCATAGCTGTACAAGCCCTCTTGTACTTTACCCATCTCGTTTTATGAGTCACACATGGTTTCATGCAAACTAACCTATGAATGAAACGAGTGAATGAACTAACAATTGACAAAGCAAAGAAAGAGAAAAAAGAAAAGTGAAAGCGAAGCAAGTAGACAAACAAGCAAACAAACAAACAAGAAAACAAAGCATGTAAGCAAATAAGCATGCAGGTAAACAACTAAAAGCAAACATTACTCCTACTCCTACACTAACGGTGCATAGCACTGATCACGTGAAGTGATACTTCCAATGAAACCAGCGACGCATTGGTAGACCCATGTGGGTGAAGGCTTGGTATGCAAGTAACCCAGTTGTGCGGACCAACATATAAGAAAGATATAACAGAAGACAGCCACACTTTGTGTTTGAAAGTGCCCACGGGACATAAGCGAGTGCATGTGCATGATGGACAGTTCGTGGACTTGTCATGCTGCTGTGTGACATTACGTCCAACTTTGAAGCATACGCACACTCTTGACTGTGACAGGAAAGCAAACAAAAGAAACAAAGACAACTTGCGTTGTGAATGAGTGCTTGCAATGTAAGACTCCTCCAAAGCATGAGCAAAGGGATCGTGCAGTTTGAGTGGAGGAAGTGTGACCTGTGTGTGAGATGGATCTTCAATGCATATAGATGAGTGATGAGGAGCCTTGGGTGATTGAATGATTACATGATCGGAAGTATGACTAACCTCAAGAGAGTGAGGGCCTGACATAACCATCAGCTCGAGCCAAAGTGCCTCGACAGTCTTGGGTGTATCAACTTCATCATCAGGTAGATCATTATACACCGATGGCTTCAAAACGTCAACTGCGATAGATTCGTGATCGCGATCAAAATTGGAAGCAAATGGATCACGACTGCCACGATCAGAAAAATCAATGAATTCTTCAGCATCATCATGATCAAATGAATCAAACAGAGGGGTAGATGAAAAGTGAACAAACTCATGCTCTGTGTTTCTAGAAAATACAGATGAAGGATCAAGTGGATATTCAATGAATAACTTATCCTCTCCATTGTGGAAAGATGGACTAACATCCAGTGAGTCCTGCGAGTGATCAACAATGGGTGCATCTATGGATGAAGACACACATGCAAAATCATGGATGGAAGGTTCACCAAAGAAGTTAGGAAAGAATGGAGGGGGATCGAACGGAAGGGAGTCATCCTTCGCCGAGTGTTGATGTTCAAGCTCCCACTCATACTCTTCATAAATTACAACGCATGTTGGTCATGCAACACCAACTCCGTCAGTGGGTTGTTCCTCATTCACAACAAGTTAAGGGTCCGGAATGGACGAACACAAGACAATAGCATCTAGAGGAACACCTGAGTGCGAAGACAGAGGTCAAAGAAAAGAACGCATATGGGAACTCGAAGGACTCACAACCAACTATGCGTGAAAATTGAGTGGAGTGATGTTGGGAGGGTGTGAAGGATGAGCAGATGTGCAAACATGATCCTTAGCATCACTAGGCGATGGTGGAACTGTTGAATGAGAGGGAGGCGAACAATCCATTGAGATAATGCCTGTTCCCACATGAGATTGTGTAGTTCCATCAACGAAGAAGGTTGAGCAAGGCTTGACATCAAGCTTTCTCTTGGGATGGGTAGGTTTCTTAAAACAATACTCAATCCGGTCCCAGAGATAAGCGAACTTCATTTGGCTCCTCGGAGCTTGAAACTGTAAGTCATGGAAGCAATGCCAAAAATCAATAACGATTCATGCAGAGCCCTCTGTTGCTGTAACAGTTTCTGTTCAAGATGGTCTGGATCAAAATTATAGAAAATGTCTTCAATAAGATCATAGCAGTCCTCACTTGAGTGCATAGTGTCAGCCGATAGGTTGAGCACCCAACGAAATGGAGATTCACGAAGTGTGTATGCAAGTAGAAAACCGACTTGTTCATTAGTAAACTCATCTTCCTCATGAATCATGGAAAGAAAGTTATGTAAGTGCTTAGGCCAGGCCACTTCGCCTTCACCATCATACGTGTGAGTGGACAAGAGATTGAAAAGATTCCCCAAGATGGAGACATCTTCATGATTCGAAAAACATTTCGGAGGAAGAAGAATGCAAGGCTCCATGAAATATATGTAGAAATTCAAAACTGGATGAGAGGACACTTCTTGTCATTAGGCCCTCCTTCTAGCACCAGAAATGTTGACAGTGCTGGACCCGCCAACATGTCAAGGGTATCTCCCTGGTAATAAGTCCCAAGTAGACCTCAGACCATTTGTTGTAGGAGTCCCAGCAGTGGGCCGTAAGGTAATGCCTTGACCACCGTATTGCACAGAGGCAAGTAGAATAACTCTGTCAGCCGCAAGGGTGTGACTGATAAAGTGAGTCAAGGAAGGTGTATGAGAGGTTTCAACACTTCGAAAGGGAAGGAGGTGAAGGTGAGTTCCAGGTTGAAAGGGATCAATCCCAAATCGGCTAGGAACACACAACACAAAGGACATGCACAACTTGTGGCAGAGCAGTCCACTCGGATGCGGTAGTCACATCATACAAGGTAAGATAACACGTACAACACTCATGGATCAGTCCAAGATAAGTGTGACAATTGCTATAGCAACATTCAAGTGAATGGTCCGTCTAATGTCTAAAAGAGAAGTCGACACGAACGGTGACAACATTAACAATATATGCAACACATTAACAACAAGATTCATATAATTAAATGTGAACCAATTCATACACAAGTACGTAAGTTAAACAAAACATATCATTAAAGAACCGGAGCAGTCTAACTACAATAGCAACATATGCATAAACATGAATGAAAGATTCAACAAACAGATCAACATGCATGTGGGTGAGGCAGTTCGTCAATTGGGCGAACGTCCATGCAAAACAGTTTCATGCATGCAATAGTAGTGAGATAGCAATGAAAACTGAAACAGATCTAGGACAAGCTAGTATATCTGTAAATTACAACAAGCATTCAAATAAATCAAGAAAACAATACTAATACAAGCGAAAACAAAAAAAGAGACAGAAACACAACATAAGGCATGGGAAGCGGGCTTACCCCAAAACAAATGAGTTGAATGTGTCGAATGCTCCTAGATGTGATGTGGGATGTACGAGTTGCAAGGTTGATGTGAGGAATGAACTCTCCAGTGTCCGGTTGATGAGTTTTGATAACATCAAGGTTGTGACGCGCATGCCACGAATCTAGGGGAAGTGACACTTGGTGAGAGGTTTCAAAATTGCTCCTTACTTGTAACCTCCAACTGCTAAACATAGATCCCTGAAACAAGGGATGCCTTTGCATGCTGCCTCAGGAGAAGCAACCCATGCATGCAAGTCTGTTTTGCTCAGTCCTGGAGGGAACCGACCAACTCAGGTGCACATGCAAGGGATTGCTCAACTGTTGGAGAAATATGTGCATTTCTCGATTGGATCTGGGTTGGCTGCCCAGGAGATTTGCACAATTTCTGGGCAGAGCAGCTAACTGTTACCCAGATTTGCGCAAATCGTGGGCTGAACAGCCTGATGCTGGGAAAATTTGTGCAAATCCTGCTGGGAGGGTTGGCTAGCAGGATTGCGCAATGCTGGAGTCAAGTAGGTTGTCAGAGAGGATTGCGTAATTCCTGGAAGGAAGGCTGGTTCCCCTCCAGAAATGCACAATTTTCAAGGGGGAGCTTCTCAACCTCCAGCTGGACCAAGTCTGGGTGAGCAGTATGTGAAGGGAAGAGATTAAACTGTGATCGATAGGGTGCCTTTGTGCAAGAAAGACACTCTTGTGTAAGGTTGGTAGGGAGGCTCCAAAATAGGCTAAGGAAAAATTTTGGAGGGTGTTTGTAGCTGCTACAACACATGCCTTTGGGGTGTGGCCTTCCTTAAACCACCGCCGGTTGCAGGCCTCCATTTTTCGAGGTTGAAGGTCTCCCTCTTCAAAGCATGAGGGACACTTCCTCTAGCAGAAGATTTCAACTTCTTCCCAAATTTGCAAGAGTTCCGAGAACAACACTAAGCGTTCTAGGTTGAGTCCCAAAGGTCTCCCTTTTAAGAAAAATAGTAGAAGACTTCATCTTCTTGCCAGATTTGGAAGAGTTCCAGGATTTGTACTAAGTGTTCTAGTGTTGGTGATCATCCTTAAACCACCATCGGTTGAGGCCTCGAGTTCTCCCACCTTATTCCATCATTTCAGAGAGCACATTCAACGAATTATTGTCTTACATTGTTGTATTTTATATTATAGCTCTCTTCTTGGAATCGTATATACCCCTTCAGATTAAAGGGGGGAATGTTAGACACCTAATCTGCTAAGGGTTGGTGTCGAATTTTAACATTCAATAAAGTCCAAGAGACCACTTGGTATATGAAGACCAAGGGTCACAAGGACATGTATAAATATGAATCTTTGTGAATAAATGGAACTCAAGCTTATCTTAATATGTTGTTTATTCATGTGTTTCTTTAACAATCCATTATGCTAGGATTTTTATTTTTTGGTAGCTTAGCGACAAATTCAAACTATTGTACTAGATTCCTCATTCTAAGAGGACCAAAACTGACCTTTGAAGCATTGGATTTGGATAAGGGAAAGTGCATTTTTGAAGTGAAGACCACAATGTCACATTTGATAAAGTCAGCCCTAAAGAGAAATTGGACACCCTTGGAAGCCTATAAATACAAGTCAAGTGACCCTCATTTGGACATCATCATCAAGCATCTTCTTCTTCTCTCCCTTCGTTGGATTGGTTCACGTAGGTCTGAAGTGAGTTCATGGAATTTGGTTCGTATAGGTCGAAGATTGCAGGGTCTGAAGCTCGCATGTTTAATTAGGGTTTTTGGTTTCCAACCATAGGGTTCACTCAGGGAATTTTTGGTTATAAATGCAGGCACATAAGCTCATCCATGCTGTTGGAGCCTCCCAACTGCACACATAACTCTCCCTCCATGCTGTTGAGACATAGGGTTTCAGTTTGACAGTTGACCACAGGTAGGAAAACTTGACACTGTTATGTATTGTTGTTGAGAACATATTTATGGATATTGTTGGGTTAATTTTGCAAGATGATTTTGTATTGGCTCATTTTACTCTCTTTTGAACATTTTATGGCAATCTAATAGAAAAGAAATTACAAAGGGTTTTCCCCCTTGTGGGAGTTTTCCTTTGTCATTGACCAAATTTGGTGTCTCTTGTTAAAGTATTGATTGTCTCCTATTTCCATTGCATTTATTGTTCTATCTTCAATTGTTATCAATGATTGGGAATATTACTTATTGTTAAAAGATTGATAATTTAAGAATTGAATTGGGCTAAAGTAATTTAAACAACATAGAGTTGTGCAAAATTAACAAGGATGTGGATGTAATGAATCGTTTTGGAGACAAGGGGTTGTGGGAAGGCATGTTGTCCACCCAAATACAAGTGTTGTGTTTGCTCTAATTAGTTAAACTCATTAGACTTAACATCAAAAGAAATAAAGAAGTGAATCCTCTTATTTTTCCCAGTTGCAAAAAAACATTTGGCCTTCTCCCTTATCCTCTCTTGCTTTCTCTTCAACATATGTTGAAAAAACTCATATAAACTTATGCAAAAAGTAATTTAAAATTCACAAACATGAAATGTGTAGCGATTTATTGTCGAGCATGTTCGTAGTTGTTGTCATTGATGTCAAGTTTAAGTCATTGATGTCAAAGCATTTTTTGTGTCAAGTTCACGGGGAGCTTGCTAAGTGTGTTATAATTAATGTGTTAATATGTGTTGATGCCTAACTTGAGGTCATGAATGAAGGTGATGTCTTTGAAGGAATTTCTTCTTCAATTCCTTAGATCAAATGAGAAAACTAAGTGTTTGGGTAGATATCTTTCTCAAAAAGGTTTCCAATGGTTTATGACACTTTACCTAACTCCCAAGGGATGAGAACAAAACTTCAATTGAAGACCAATCATGGTTCCCAAAGGCTCTTGGTTCCAGAAGGGCTGCCACGATGCCAAAATGCAATAACCAACTTAGGAGGAACTTCGTGATAGGCGACGAGTGGTAAGTCACTAGTCTTAGCCCCTGAGCATAAGGAGATGGGCTAAAGCTCTCAAACACTTACCATACCTCCTGGTCTATTTGATGTGCAAACGATAGCAATAAGCGGCAAGGCCCCCGATCATAGGGTGCTTGGCCTAAGGACCAAGGTGCTTATCATACTGCCAGGACCTAACAATGTGCACACAAAGAACATAACAATGAGGCAACAATCCTTGACACATTTTTTGAGGTGTCATGTGGCAAAGACAAGTGGTAGGCTAATGATATGGTCCAATGAGGTGATGACATATGATTGTTACATGTATGACAATGACATGTCATCCCGAGGTGAGGACATGTGGCAAGGAAATTTGGCCTTTCTAGGTGGCCAAGCAACCCTTTTATGAATGACATGTGGTAATGATATGGCATGGAAAGTGGTAGTGATGATGACATGGAAGCATGTGAGAGTGACACATGGTAGGTGGATTCGACTTTTTTGATAGTCCAAGTGGAAATTTGGTGAGTAACACTTGGTAGGCTCTGAGTAGTCGTGCATTATGACATGTAAGATATGTGGCAAATGATGTGGAAAGCCTTTGGAGGTTATTTTGTAGGGCCTAGTAGTGTCAATTGGATTTGGAGGAATAGTGGGCTTGACAACCATCAGGCATCACCCACCACCCAAATAGAGGAAGAGTGCACTAGATGTGAATGTTGTTTAATGGAAAGCGGTGAGCGGTGAGTAGCAAGGCAATGGTCTCAGTGCCTATTTGTAAGAGTTAACATATGAGCATCCATAGGCCTATTAGCATATCGACCACTGATGATCAGAGCAACAAAAAATGTAGACATAGTTTGATGAGTAGCGAGTGGTGAGGTCAACAAAGTACCAACCCTTGATCACATTAGGTTAAGGAGAAAGAATACAGGGGGTCTGTTGGCCATCGAAAATCGAGCTATGGTAGTGGATGGATAAAAGGCCAATAATTAGATGGGTTGATAAGCACCTATTGAGCTTAGGTCCAAGTTCTAGCTCATGGACATATGAAGATGAAACATCAAAGAAAAGGAGTTATGGAACCCATGTGCCATTGTCGAGTTAAGAAGTAAATGGATGTGATCTATTGATACAATTAAAGGAGGATTTCCATGGGTAAATATCATGGATTTATGCTCATGGTAATTGAAGGGTTGACCTATAAAAGAAGAAGAAACAACACATGATAGTTAGATGTTCTGATGAGAAATCAAGGTTGAGTAAGAAAAAGTTTTGGCAATGTAAAAGCCAGATGAATAGAAAAATATGAGGTCATTGTGTTAAATTCATAACTTATGTGTGTGAGTGTAGTAATGTGGGCATATGTGTATGATAAAAGAATTCAACGAGTAGCAATGAAAATATGAGTAAAAGAATTACTGAGTAGAGAGCAGATTTGAATTGATGATCTGAGCATGTTTGTATTGTAGTATAATATCTAGCTGACTAAGACTTAAAGTAGTGAGAGTAGCACAAATAATTCAAAAGACTAAAAGGAACAAAGCTTGCAGATATGAGTTTGAAAATGGATGAAAAAGGGATCTACTAGGCACAACAAGTTGGTGCCTTCATATCAGGGAGTGGGTTTCCCTTTAGGTTTGTGTCTATAAACATAAGAGAATTGGTGCTTCCTTCAATTAGGTGCTTCTAAATTTAGGGGATGTGTGTATCCTTCTGGTTGGTGTTAGATAAGTTGGTGCAACAATAGGTTGCAACCTAAAAAAAAAATTAGACATAAGTCTTGTGGTTTTCTCCCTTTATGGGTTTCCATGTACATATGGTGTTTCAATGTGGTTTGTACATGATTGATTGTTGAATTAATTGAAATATTGGATATTGTTAATAATTGTTAAAGTTGATTCTTTAATCTCGATGGAATAATAGTGGATAACTAATGAGCACTAGTATTGCAACAAGAATGCTGCAACTCTTGGGGCTACCGACTTTACTTTATCAACCCAGGGTTCGTAGAAACTTGGAGGTGACAATGATGTATACACAAGTAGATGCGATGGGTGCACTCTTTGTCATTGCTGAGCTGGCGATAGACCACTATGGTTTCTCAAAACAACCTTCTATTGATTCAGAAGGAGTTTGATTACCAATGAAGAAAAGGGAATTTTGCACTAATTGGGAGAATTGAAGTATTGTCTACTGCAGTAAGGAAAGACTGAAATCAATGCTTTAAACACACCACTCATCTAACTAATTGCTAAGATATCTTGCCTTAGAAGGATTCTAAGCTAACATGTGTGTAATCCTAACTATTCTAGGCATGCACTCTGAAATAACCAAACATTCTATTGCTGTGCATATGAATGAACACAATAAATTTTTTCCTTTTTGTCCTTTTTTGTGAAAATGTGAATGTTAAATATTCTTGGTGATCTGGCAGGTGGTTTAGAGATGGTGATGGAAGTTCAGATGGCTTGGGAGGCAAGTAGGGGCCTTCTCCTATCTTCCTAGATGCTTTTTCCAAAAATTGGCCTCAAAACAGACCACTACAGGTCATCCTACAGGTTGTCCTAATGTTTCCTATAGGATGTCGTAATGGTCCTACAGGATCCCCTGTATTCCTACAGGATCCGACCGAGAGCAATAGGAGTGATCTGGAAGGTGGTATAGGGCTTAGGGAAGGTGAATGATGGTAGAAATAAGGCAAGGGAGTGGCTAGGACTTCCTCAGAGCTCAAACCAAAGTTTGTAAGATGGCTGGATTTGCTCAACAAATCTGGAAAGTTGTTCTTTTGGAATGATTAATTGGTTGAGGAACTTGCTGGCTTTTGGTGATCATGGATGGATGAGATTAGGCTAGGGTTTCTGGCATGAGATCTTCTTACACTGTTGAAACTCCTGTAATACAAACATTCCTTGCATTTATCCATGAATCATATCAAACAAGGAAGATTTCCAATCAACTTAAGAAAACATAATTTCATTATTTAGTTGCCTAGTTCATGCATGTAAATACTTGCAAAAGATTATGAAACACCATGATATCTAATACAAAGCTCAAGATATCAGAAATGACAATTGAAACCTATCTTTGAAAACTGAAAAGACGTTGGCCTAAGTAGCAAAAAACCCTAAATTCCATAAGAAATTAGAATTCTATCTTTTTGGGGTTGAATAGGAGTTTTTCCTCAAACCATGGTCCCTAAAGGGAGGAGTGAGACCAAATCCACTTGTTATCAACCTTTTTGGTATTCGTTTACCTCTCTAAACTATTGTTGAAGCTATGCACAAATGGAAGCAAACTAATCAAATTTACCACTACTTGCAATGAAACAATGCTAAAATCAATTCAACACTTAATCTATGAAATAACCTAAACATACATGCATAAGAAGAGGATCCTTTACTGCTAGGGTTGGGCCCTAACCCAAGAGCTTCAGCCCTTTGAGTCAATTCAGTGCTGGATCCAGAAAATGCTGATTCTCATTAGCATATTAGAAAAATTACATAACAATGTTTTACCACAAATCTTGAACTCGAAAATGCTTAGTGCTCTTATCTAAAAAATTCGAATCCTAATGAGGCTCTAGGCCTTCTTATTTATACAATTGAAGTCTCCAATAACTTCCTTAAATCTAGGGAGGCTTGGCTCCCAAACTCAAGATGAACTGGCTCTTAACTGTCACTTCTCGGCTGCCCATGAACTCCATGACTCGGTTGCTTGCAACTTCAAGCTAGTGTGATTTGATTGAGGAATATTCGAATGAGTGAGGATTTAATGAGGAGGATCTATCTCCTATAATCTCTCCTCCTTGTCTCATTCGAGTTTGTGCCCTTAATTAGCCAAAATTGCCATGATTTGCTCTCAAAAACCTACAATCAGTGCACATTAGACCACTAGAGATACATCTTACTTTTACTCATCTCATCAAGCAAAATATAATCAACACATGTAAGGAATTATGAGAAGAATTGATTTTAATAAGCTTGGAGGTGTATTAAGGTCCATATAGTTACCTAATGATGGGGCTCATCATCAACCCCATATTGAAAGTGTTGCTCATGCTCTGAGCAACTTAATCTATATCCATGTCCTTCATTGCTCTAGCGGCCTCCCTAACATCCCATGCCTCTGCTGTAGTTTCTTATTCTTGTGAATAAAATCCTGCCTTTCTCTCTATCTCTTCCCACTACTTTCTTTCTTCTTCTTGTTTCCTTCCGTCCAACATTCCTAAAAGCAGTGGTGGGCTGAGTCTCAAGCCATTTCAATTGATTTTGAGTCTTTGTAGAGCTTTCTTGTACATGGGTGTTCTGTTTAGTGCCTCTCTAATTCCTTGAGGAGAATGGTATTCTTTGATTTTTAGGCTCTAAGGCAAGGTGTTTAATCTTCTTTGGAAAGCTTGCACGCTGTCATCTCCTAGCAACCTGAAAATGCTTCAAACTGGGTGATTTCTTGTTATTGTGCAACAAGGTACCTAGGTGCAAGCTTAGGATCATTTGCAATCAGATTGTGGGTGTTGATGACAACCATTGGATTGGATTGCTCAACTATGATCATAAGTGGTTTTGTCTCTTCTCTTGCCATTACCTTTTTCATCTCTATAGATCTTGCCTCCTCATGATTCATCCATGATGCTAAGGCCATAAATTGAAAGTCTCCTAGCTTTGAATTTGGGTCCCACACATTCAAATCTGTCAAGGCCAAGTTATGTAGGTAAAACTCAGACATATTTGCTCTATCTTCCAAGGTGCTTTGATCACAGAGATCAATGAATTGTCTATAGTCTTGGAAAGGAATAATGCCTCTGTGTGTTAAAGTCTTAATTTGGAATTTTAGCCATTGTTACTTGAGATACAAGGCATAGGACTTGGCTGACATCCTACACTAGATTGTCTCTAACGATAAACTGGACATAACTACCAATTAGATTTCCCTTTCATGTAATTGTCCCCTTAGCCATGCATTCTCTGCTTCTAATTGGGCTTTCATTATTGCCTTTCTGTCCCTTATGTTGGTTAGTTCTTTGCCCATCTCCTTTAATTTTTCCTCCATGTGGCCTACATCCTCCACTCCTTTTGATTTGGAAATTTGCATCCACCTATGTGTTCTTGCCCTTTCTTTCTCAAGTTCAAAGAATAAGGGGATGGAAAACTTCGGTGGGATAACCCTACCCCCTTTAATGAACCTGTAGTAAGAGTTGAGGTTGGGTTGTGGACTAGGTTCTCTGAGTTCTATGTCTTCCTTCTTTGTTTCTTACTGAGTGATACATTCTTGGTCCATTTTCCGAGTTTCCTGTAGGATGGCCTCTGCTTCCTGTAGGTCTTTCTCTGTTTCCTGTAGGAGACTTTTTCCCTTTGATGAGGAAGACCTTGTGAGATGCCTCATAACATATGTGATGGGAGATTTGGGAGAGGCTTGTCCTGATGATCCTTCTCCTTGATTTTTCTCAAGAAGAGCTATCTTTTGTTGTTGCTTTGGCAAGTCTTCAAAAACAATAGGAGTTTTGGTGGTGTTTGAGTTCTTCCTTGCCTAATTCTTGTGCTCTTTCTTGTCCTAAAGTATAGTGGGGTTTGTCTTTGTATTTTTCCTTTTGACTTGATAGGTGTACTTAGGGCAGTAAGAGAAGCTGCTGCCTCCTACTCTGTGGGTTTTGGAGATACCCTTGGTGATAATTCCCCTTCTTTGCCTTGAACTATAGACCTCTATTCTTCCTTTTGTTCTGTCTCCTCTTTTCCATACTCCTCCTCATCCTTGTCTCTCTCTTTCTCTTCTTCCTCTAGTTCCTCACTCTGCTCACCTGTCTCTTCTTTTTTTTCTTCTTCTGTCTCTTCTTCGTTTTCCTCTTACTTTTCTTCATCTTTTTCCTCCTCCGTTTCCTCTTCATTTTCTCCCTCTGTTTCTTCATCCCTCTCACTAGAAGTAGGGATTTTGTCATATTCAAGAGATTGAATTTCTCCCTCTGCTTGCATGTCTCTGAAAGTTGTCCATGTAATAGGGAGTATTAGGTTTTGTAGAGAATCTTATAGGCTAAGTTTGATCAACCCATGATGGGCTAGTTGTTGATGCTGTCCTTCCTGCACTTTGATGCTCATATCTATCAGTGATTGAAGAAGAAAGTAGGGTATACTTAACCTGTTTTGAGGAGGTGTGTTTGCTTCAAATCTGAATTCTTGGAGGAGTCTGAAATGGTATCCATACACCACATTGTATCTCTCTTCATAATAAATATATTTAATGAGGTGGTAACTAACTTCATTCCAAGGGTATGGAAGGCTTTCTCTTTTGACCCCATTTTTGTCGTCCATTGCCTCCTCCCCTTCCAAAAATAATTTCTTCTTTGCAAGGATGTTGTTACCCTTATCTTATTTTCTCCAAGGTAACCCTAAAGGGAGTGTGGTGATTCTGCTTATAACTTTAGGGGTGATTTCTACTGATAGGCCTTTGACCACAACAATGGCATGGGTCCTAGTGAGGGGTACGAGTGAGAGAGTAAAGTCTCTGGCCACCTCATCATCGTATCCTCTCATTCTTTCAATTAAACCCATCCAATTGTGCCTTGTGAAAATTTCTACTACAGGAGGGTGCTGATGAATTCTTACTGTGTTTGTGGGTTCCCTCTTGTTAAAACCCCTTATCATCTTTCCCTGGTAATTGTGGAGGCTTATATGGATATAATTCAAAAATTTTAGTGGGTGAGATATTTAAATGATAACTCTGAAATATAATTCTCCTAGACTGCAACTTCCTTAACCA